>JAODAL010053133.1:0-25501 GCA_025379985.1 Phyllomedusa bahiana | reverse complement strand
TAAAAATTAAAAAAGTCCCGAAAAAGGATCTTTAACCACCATTTTATTGAACGGGACGACTATCCCTGTCCGGACCACAGCATGACCCCAAAACCCACATGACCCACCGAAAATAAAAGATGACGACTTTTTGGGGGGCCGTGACTGGGGGGACAGGGGGTAAGACTGTGGATGCAGGTTGCTTTAAAACCACTGAAGAACAGATTGGCGAGTGTTCTTTATGAGTTTCACGGGGCCCGACCAGCGATGACAGGCCTGAGGGGCCCTGAAACCGACACCCGCGGCATGCTTTGTCGCCAGCACTGGAAGGAGCCCCTTCCCCTCTACTTTACCCCATGTCCTACCCGTCCTCTTTGCCCCTTACCACCTCATTTCGCTCCAGTTCAAAAGATAAAATTTTTTAAAAAGATAGGGAAAGTTTTTGACAGTCTTTTGAAGACTGAAAATCCAATTATTAAACCCCCTCTAACTTCCACACCCAAACTAGGATTAAAAATAAAATGTTTCTTGCAAATCCTGAAAAATGCGTTGGTGGAAAACCATAAACAAAATCAACATGTTTTTCCCTTCATCCCGGGGATTACAACTCCAGTAGGATAGGAATTGTAGTTTTCAACAAAATATCTTTCAAGTGCGCTATCTGCCCCAAACTGAGATTCACCAGGGAAATAAAACTTTTCAAAAGTTACCGGATGAAAATTGCTTTTTTTTGCAGCAATGACAAATGAGAACAGTTACAGAGAATTTTTCTTCAAATTTGCGTACAGGGGGCTATTTGAAAAAAATAGGCCGCCCCACGTGCAATACAGCTATTTAAAAATTAACGGATAAAAAAACGGTTTTTTTTCACCTATAAATACCCCTGCAGTGACGACAAAATTGCGAAATTCAAATTTAACTGCAAGGGGGCCCTTATGAACAAAACTGGGCTGCACCAAGTGAAAAAAACACCTTTTTTAAATGTTTTACGGATAAAAAAAGGCATTTTTTGCACCTTAAAACCCCTGCGGTGACTAAAAAATTGCGTATTAAAATTTTAAAGTGCAAGGGGCTCAGAAAAAAACGGGGCCGCCCCAAAAGGAAAAAAAAACCCCAAAATTTTTAAAATTATACAAAAAAAAAGGCTTTTTTTTGCACCAAAAATCCCGCGGTGATAAAAAATTTGCTATTTTTAAAATTTAAGTGCAAGTGGCTCTATAACAAAACGGGCCCGAACCAAAGTGAAAAAAACACCTATTTGAAATGAAAACGGATAATAAAAGGCTTTTTTTTGCCCTATAAATACCCCTCGGGACAAAAAAAATTCTGTATTAAATTAAGTGCAAGGGGGCTCTAGAACAAAACGGGGCTGCACCAAAGTAAAAAAAACACCTTTTTGAAATGAAATTTTTTAAAATAAAGGCTTTTTTTGCACCTATAAATACACCGTGGTGACTACAAAATTGCTGTATTCAATTTAAGTGCAAGGGGGCTCTAAAACAAAAGGGGGCCGCACCAAAGGAAAAAAAACCTAATTAAAATTCGTGTACAGAAAAAAAATTTGAGTTTTGCCCTATCAAATACACCGGGCGTTACTAGAAAAGATCTGTACCCTTTTTATAATATGGGCCACAAATAAAAGTAATATTTCCCCAAAAAAACTGCCAAAAACTTTACCCTTCTCAGCTAAGTAACAAAAAATTGAAAATCAAATCTACCAAGTTCTAATTTCACAGTAAAAGCAAATTTTTGTTGAACAAATAAAACAGTTTCGCTGAGTGTTTTGGAGAGCCCAGCACACCTCCTGCTCTTTTGATACACAGACACACCTGACATAAAACAGAAGGGGGCCTCTATAAAAAACGGGGGTCATGGATTTTTCCAGCCAATCACAACCAAACACACCCCAGTCATGACGTCGCACCCCCCAGCTCACCCTGCTCTATTCTCAAGATGATTTGCTGGCCCCCCAAAATGACAGGAAGCCTGAAAAAGCCAATATTTAATTTGATTTGCGCAGATTTTAAACCCAAATTAACGCTGATCGAGAAAAACCGATCAACAAAAAACCGTGCCGATTTTAACTTTGTCGAAAATAATCCTCAACACTGTGAACAAAAAAATACTTGCACCCCTTGTTCTAGGGTTTTTAAAAAATACAGTTTACAAAAATTTTCGGGGTCATACAATACAAGGGGGAGCAAATACCGTACATATCATAGCTTTTTTTAAAAAAACCATATACCCGGCAATAATATCAATAACAACAAAAACAAGATCCAATAATACCACCCCCATACACTACCGTGGGGACTAAATTTTTACTGTAATGTTTACGACCAAATAAGCATACCAAGACCAATGTAACCAAATAACACCAATATACCAAGGCCAAATAATACCACAACATCATCGCATATGTCCACCATAAAGGTACTGAATAATACCACCATACTGCTACATAATTTAAACCCTTACACCAATACCAATAATACCACCATACAGTAATCCTATAGTGGTAGATAAAAGTGCAAACAGTGCATTTACATTTAGTGACTCACAGGTGACGTCTTGTCTGATGAGTAGTTCACTTTCCCTTTTCTTCTCCATTTGGTTCAGAACACCATGATGACTTCTCCCGCCCACCACTCATATCTGTAGAATTCACAACACAAACAGTTGAGACCCCTCACTTTTTTATCATCTTCCCACCTGTTTCCCTGCCCCTCATGTACAAACTCCCCATCCATAGTGCCCCAAATGGAAATAACCCCCTTTGTCCCCTAGTAGCTAGGTATATAGTCCCCCATATGTAGTTAGTTAAATAGGGCTTCTAATAGGTTACTAAGTATATAGCTCCCTCTCTTGTAGGTAGGTATATAGGGCCCCCAGAAAGTAGGTAGGTAGAGTCCCCCTAGTAGGTAGGTATATTACGGGGCTCCCCAATAGGTAGATAGGTAGATTAAGGGCCCACAGTAGGTAGGTAAGTAGGATGGAGCCCCCCAATAGGTCGATGGGTAGATTGGAATACACAGTAGGTAGGTAGATTGGGGCCCCCAGTATGTAGGTGCAGTTGAAACCAGAAGTTTAAATACACTATATATATAACAAGACACATATGCATGTTTTGCTCACCATCTGTCATGCATTCAGAATACACTATACCCGTTTTAGGATTAGGATTACCAAAACTATTTATATTTGCCAAATGCCAGAATAATGAGAGAGAGAATTGTTTAAGGCATTTTTATTACTTTCTGCAAAGTCAAAAGTTTACATACACTAGGATTGCTATGCCTTTAAACAATTTGCGACAGCCCATATGATAATGTCATGTCTTTGGAAGCTTCTGATAGGTTTATTGGCAACATCTGCATTAATTAGAGATACCTCTATGGATGTATTTTTTATGCACACCAGAAACACACTGATTCTGTGTGTAACATCATGGGAAAGTCTAAAGAAATCAGCCAAGATATCAGAAAGAGAATTGTGGAGTGGAGTTGCAATTTTCAGATACCTGAAGGTGCTTTGTTCATCTGTACAAACGTATACGCAAGTAGAAACAAGATGGAAATATCCAGCCCTCATACCGCTCAGGAAGGAGACGGGTTCTGTGTCTCAGAGATGAATGTGCTTTGGTCCAACATGTGCATATCAACCCAAGAAGAAAAACAAAAGACCTTGTGAAGATGCTGGCGGAAGCTGGTAAGATTGTCTCATTATCCACAGTGAAATGAGTACCGAGTATCAACATGGGCTGAAAGGGATGAAGCCATTACTCCAAAAGAAACATATAAAAGCTAGATCAATGTTTGCAAATGTACACAGAAACAAAGACCTACATTTTAAGAGTCTTGATCTGTGGTCTGACAAAACTAATATTGAACTGTTTGGCCATAATGACCATTGTTACATTTGGAGGAAAAAGGGAGAAGATTGGAAGCCTAAGAACACCATCCCAACTGTGAAACATGGGGATGACAGCATCATGTTGCAGGGTTGATTTTGCTGCAGAAGGGACTGGAGAACTTCACAAAATAGATAGCATCACAAGGAAAGAAGATTATGTGGCAATACTGAAGCAACATCTCAAGACATCAGTCAGAAAGTTAAAGCTTTGGCGGAAATGGGTCTTCAAAATGGACAATGTCCAGAAGCACTGCTCAAATGGTGGCCGGGGCAGTAGCACAACAGCAGCAAAGTGGATGAGATTTTTACAAATCTTATTTGGGTGCTCTGGAAAAAATCTGCATGTAATCCATATAGTAATTGATTTTTGGCATTGATTTTAATTTTATAGGATACCAATTTATATTAAGGATGCACTGCTGATTTGTTGCAAACTTTATGCCATTGTCTTGGGTCACTTTGTAAAGTGATTTACATAAGTATTTAAAATGTGCTTAAAAATGTGTGACTTTTTAGTTGATTTAGATAGAGCTTCAGGAAAGGGAGTGCAGTTGCACACAGCCCAACATACTGTATTTACGCAGTTCTGAAATTTATACAAAAAAAAAGTGACATAAATTATAACTGAAATCAACTCTTCATCATAGACGGTGTGGAAACTGAAAAATGAGCCAAATGTATTAATTTTTAAAGTGTTTGGTGTATATGACTCCAGTGCACTTTTTATTAAGAAAGGCTTATTCAATGCCAGTCTTAATAAATTTCAGCCATTGAGCCATCATATATATATATATATATTTACATATGAATATTGTGGGGATTAAGCATCAGGTGATGAATGAAAAGATATATCCAGCTCACCCGAACACCTTTCTGCGAGCACGGACACGCTGGCAAGGCGAGAGTACAATAGTGAAGAGATGAAGTCCAGCTCTGCTTATTGCAAGTAAAATCCACGTTTATTGGAGAAATGAAGACAAAATCAGACATCTAAAGACATACTTCTTAAGCATCAGGTAGGCAAGCAGGGCTTCCACATACAGAGACAGTGACACGGAAATCAGTTCAAGTTCCAGGCGCTGCCTGGGTTTATTAGGAAAAACTTAACAGAAAACAAAACAAACCTTAACTTTAGGCTGAACAAAAATAAACCCCTGCTCGGCTGAGCACTAGCTAAACACAGTATATCCCTCACTATGCTTAGTTGCAGACAGCGTCTGTTACTCACAGCAAGGTATGTTTTTCCACAGCGTGCACCAGCACACAAACAGGCCTTAAGATCCAGGCTTTATAGGCCTGAAATCCGCCTCACCTGGGGCGTGGGAGTGGCCACCCACCCGGCTCTTTGACCACTCCAGAAAAACCGACCCGGACACAAGCGCATTGGAACCGCTTATATTAAACATGTCAGTAGCATAGTGCTACTGACACACAAAACTGTCAGCTTCTCTTCACCAAGTACAGGCCCCTCGGTGACACGCATCTGCTCAGGTACCGCCTAAGGCAGCATAGGAGAGTACTCTTGGGGAAATACATCTACCCTCAACTATTCCCCTGTGGGGTCGGACAAACTTGGCCACCATACAATGCTTTCTGGACAGAGCATCAGCATTGCCTTGAAGTTTACCCGCTCTGTGTTCTACTGTAAACTTAAAATTTTGCAGCGTTAGGAACCACCTTGTGACCCTCGCGTTTCTTTCCTTTGCCTGAGACATCCACGTTAGCGGAGAATGATCAGTAATTAACTTGAAGCGGCGACCCAGAAGATAATACCTCAGGGCTTCAAGGGCCCACTTGATGGCCAAACACTCCCGCTCAACTATACTATAATTTTTCTCCGCTGGTGTGAGCTTCCTGCTCAGATATATGACGGGATGCTCCTCTCCCCCTACTTCTTGGGAAAGAACTGCTCCCAGTCCAACATCAGACGCATCCGTCTGTACAATGAAGTCCCTCTTAAAATTCGGTGTGACCAACACCGGACGTCTGCAGAGGGCCTGTTTCAACTCTTGGAACGCCTTTTCCGCCTCTGGGTTCCATTTGACCATAACAGACTTGCTGTGCCTAGTCAAATCTGTTAGTGGCGCTGCTATACTGGCAAAATTTTTAATAAAGCGCCGATAATACCCCACAATACCTAAAAAAGCTCTCACCTGCCTTTTTGTTGTGGGTTGCGGCCAGCCTTGTATTGCTTCAATTTTATTAACTTGAGGTTTTATGACACCCCTCCTATTATGTCCCCCATGTACCGGGCTTCCTCAAGCCCTAAGGTGCATTTTTTGGGTTTGCGGTAAGTCCAGCTTCTCAAAGTGAACTAAGAACTGCCTGTACCTTTGGTAAGTGGCTGTCCCAATCTTCACTGAAGATAATTATATCATCCAAGTATGCCAAAGAATACTGACGATGGGGTTCTAGGATGACATCCATTAGTCTCTGAAAGGTGGCTGGAGCCCCATGCAACCCGAAAGGTAAGCAGACGTACTGGAACAGTCCGTCTGGTGTGGAAAAAGCGGTCTTCTCTTTGGCCCTTTCTGTGAGGGGAACCTGCCAGTAACCTTTAGTTAGATCTAGGGTGGAGATGTACCTGGCATGGCCAAGTCTCTCAATTAATTCATCCACTCTAGGTATGGGGTAAGAATCAAATTTTGATACCTCATTTAGTGTCTGGAAGTCATTACAAAATCGTAATGAGCCATCTGGTTTTGGTATCAGCACGATAGGGCTTGACCATTCACTGTGGGACTCCTCAATTACCCCGAGGTCTAACATTTTCCTGACCTCCTCAGATATGGCT
The DNA here is from genome assembly GCA_025379985.1 of Phyllomedusa bahiana. Lineage (NCBI taxonomy): Eukaryota > Metazoa > Chordata > Amphibia > Anura > Hylidae > Phyllomedusa > Phyllomedusa bahiana. The sequence continues at coordinate 18,816 of JAODAL010053133.1, read as the reverse complement.
CGTCTACGCGCTTCAGGGACCCGGTAAGGTTTTAAATGGACTTTTACCCCCGGTTCTGTTACAATATCATGTCTTATGACATCTGTACGCCCGGGTAGCTCTGAAAACACATCCTTATTTCTTTGTATGAACTCTCTGGTTTCTTTTTTTGGGGATTTCGACAGTGAGTCTGATACATAAACCTCCGGAGGGGCACTACAAGGGGCACTCACAGCAGTCAGGGTCTCTCTGTCTTTCCACGGTTTAATTAGGTTGACGTGGTACAATTGTTCTGGCTGGTATACCTTATAATTCACATCTCCAATCTTTTCAATCACTTCATAGGGCCCTTGCCATTTTGCTAGAAACCTGCTCTCTACAGTAGGGACCAATATTAAAACCCGATCACCTGGGTTAAAGCTCCGTACCTTGGCCGACTTATTGTATACACGGCTTTGAGCCTCCTGTGCCTGCTGTAGGTGTTCCGTGACTATTGGCATGATGGCAGCGATCCTATCTCACATTTGGGAGATGTGTTCAATCACACTCCGGTAGAGGGTGGACTCCTGCTCCCAGGTTTCCTTTGCGATGTCCAGAAGGCGACGTGGACTTCTACCGTAAACCAGCTCAGAGGGAGAGAAACCAGTGCACGATTGTGGAACTTCCCGGACTGAGAACATTAAATAGGGCAAAAGACAGTCCCAGTCTTTCCCGTCCTTATTGACCACCCTCTTTAACATGCTTTTTAACGTCTTGTTGAATCTTTCCACAAGACCGTCTGTTTGGGGGTGATACACAGACGTACGCAAGTGCTTAATTTTCAGCAGCTTGCATAACTCCTTAGTGACCTTGGACATAAAGGGGGTCCCTTGATCTGTAAGGATCTCCTTTGGTATGCCGGTACGGGAGAACATATAAAACAGTTCCTTCGCGATAACCTTTGAGGAGGTATTTCGCAAAGGAACAGCATTAGGGTAACGGGTGGCATAGTCTACTACCACCAATATATATTGATGGCCCCTGGCAGACTTTACTAATGGGCCTACTAGATCCATTGCGATCCTCTCAAATGGTACCTCGATTATAGGTAGTGGCACCAAGGGACTCCTGTAATGGACCAGCTGTTCTATAAATTCCCCCCTGACTCTGTAAACCTGATACAGCAGCTCTTGATTGACTGCTAGGTGGGGGAATACCTTGTCAGCCCCTGGATATTGAGGTTCCCCCTAAGGCCCGTAGGAGAGGCGTCCCTAGGTGCTAATTCTTCTTCTCCACCTCTGACGATGCCAGTACAAGTCACGACGGACGCTGGCCTCTCTTTTCAGGCCCCTGCCTTCCTGGATTCTGGGTCTGCCGGGAACTTTATCCATGCCTCCCTGGTATCCCGTTATCGCCTGCCGTTGGTCCGGCTGGAAAGACCTCTGGTGATCTCTTCCGTCAGTGGGGAACTCCTGAGCGACTCCGTCCAGTACATCACCAGGCCGGTGGCCCTCCAGGTGGGGGCTCTGCACAAGGAGAAGATTGCCTTCCACGTGCTACCAAGGTCTTCGTCGGCGATCCTCTTGGGGCTCCCCTGGCTGCAACACCATGCCCCTACGCTCGACTGGAAGACCGGCGAGGTCTTGCGTTGGGGACCGAATTGCCGGAGTCAATGTCTGGTCGCACCTCGCCCGGTGCGTGCCATCTCTCCGCAGTCATCTCCCAGACCTCTGCCAGGCCTGCCAGCAGAATACCAGGAATTTGCGGATGTCTTCTCTGAAAAGGAGGCCGAGACGCTGCCGCCCCATCGGCCCTATGACTGTCCGATTGACCTTCTTCCTGGGACCAGTCCTCCTCGAGGCAGGGTCTATCCACTATCCGTACCGGAAACCCTGGCCATGTCGGCCTATATCAAAGAGAATTTGGAGAAGGGCTTTATCCGCAAGTCCTCTTCTCCAGCTGGAGCCGGTTTCTTCTTCGTTGAGAAAAAGGATGGTTCTCTATGTCCATGCATCGACTACCGGGGTCTTAACAAGGTCACCATGAACCCCTAATCTCAGAACTCTTCGACCGGCTCCGGGGGAGCCAAGATTTTTTCTAAATTAGACCTGCGTGGAGCTTACAACCTCGTTAGAATCCGAGAAGGCGATGAATGGAAGACAGCCTTTAATACACGTGACGGGCACTTTGAATACTTGGTGATGCCGTTTGGATTGTGCAACGCGCCAGCTGTCTTCCAGGAATTTGTTAATGATATCTTCAGAGACCTCCTCTATTCCTGCGTCATCGTCTACCTAGACGACATTCTGATCTTTTCTCCTGATCCCCAGACCCATCGGGTGCATGTACGCCAGGTACTGAGTCGACTCCGCAGTAACCAGTTATACGCCAAGTTGGAGAAATGCCTTTTTCATCGGACCAGCCTCCCATTCTTAGGATACATCATCTCGGATAAAGGCCTACAGATGGATCCAGAGAAGTTAGCGGCCGTTCTGCAGTGGCCTCGACCTGTCGGACTTCGGGCCATACAGCGCTTCTTAGGGTTCGCAAATTACTACCGCCAGTTTATTCCCCACTTTTCCACACTGGTGGCACCAATTGTGGCCCTTACCAAGAAGAACGCCAATCCGAGACTCTGGCCACAAGTGGTCGAGAAGGCATTTACGGAGCTTAAAGCGGCCTTTGCCTCTGCACCCATCCTGTCTCGCCCGGACCCAGAAAAACCTTTCGCTCTGGAGGTGGATGCCTCTTCCGTGGGAGCAGGGGCGGTTCTCATGCAGAAAGGGACCAAGGGCAGAACTCTCACTTGCGGATTTTTCTCCAAAACCTTTTCTCCAGCGGAAAAGAATTATGCCATAGGGGATCGGGAATTGCTAGCCATAAAGCTGGCCCTGGAGGAATGGCGCCACCTCCTGGAAGGGGCTCGCCACCCCATTGACGTTTATACAGATCACAAGAATCTTCTGTATCTTCAGTCGGCTCAACGCCTAAATCCACGCCAGGCCAGGTGGTCGCTGTTCTTCTCGCGCTTTGACTTCCGGATCCACTTCCGCCCGGCAGAAAAAAACGTCAAGGCCGATGCTCTCTCCCACGCTGCTGATACCATCGGTGAAGATCCCGGTCCTCAGCATATTATTCCCCTCGAACGTCTGGTTCATGTTGCCCCGGTGGACCTCCAGCAGACTCCTCGGGGGAAGACTTACGTGCGTCCGGCTCTCCGGAGGAGGATTCTAAAGTGGGGACATTGCTCCTTGGTGGCCGGGCATCCTGGCGCTCGAAAAACGTTTCAGCTAATCTCTCGCTTCTATTGGTGGCCGACTCTGGCTAAGGACTCAAGAGAATTTGTGAAAGCCTGTATCATCTGCGCCCGGGATAAGACCCCCCATCATGGCCCAACTGGCCTTCTGCACCCCTTGCCCACGCCGGAGTTCCCATGGTCCCAAGTGTCTATGGATTTCATCACCGACCTTCCTCCGTCTTCCGGCAATACTGTCATTTGGGTGGTCGCAGACCGTTTTTCAAAGATGGCGCATTTTGTCCCATTGCCAGGTCTTCCATCCGCTCCTCGGCTCGCTACACTCTTCTTTGAACACATCTTCCGTCTACACGGCCTCCCATGTCACATCGTCTCGGACCGTGGGGTCCAATTTGTCTCCAGGTTCTGGCATGCCCTCTGCTCCAGGTTGCAAGTAAAGTTGGACTTTTCATCGGCTTACCACCCGCAGTCCAACGGTCAGGTGGAGAGGATCAACCAAATCCTTGGCACATATCTTCGCCACTTCGTCTCGGCCCGTCAAGACGATTGGTCCGGTCTATTGCCCTGGGCCGAATTCTCGTATAACTCCCTGGACTCTGAATCCACCGGCTCTTCACCCTTCTATATTGTCTATGGGCTGCATCCCCGCCCTCCCCTCCCTCTGCCTTCTGCCTCCGAAGTTCCCGCCGTGGACACCCTGGTCCAGGACATGACTACCATCTGGGAGCAGACGCGCCAATCCCTGCAGCAAGCAGCTGCCCACATGAAGTCGCAGGCGGACAGAAGAGGAAACCACCCCCTGTCTGCCAAATATGTCCGGCTCAAGATCCCTAGCTATAAGCTGGGTCCACGGTTCCTGGGGCCATTTGAGGTGTTAAAGCGGATCAATCCTGTGGCCTATAAGCTCCGGCTCCCTCCCACCATGCGTATCCCAAACTCGTTTCATGTATCGCTGCTGAAGCCTGTCGCGCCCAATCGTTTCTCCCGGAAAGCCGTCTCCTCTCCCCCTGAAGCGGAGGCCTCCAACGTGTTCACAGTGAGAGAAATTCTGGCTATGAAGTCTATCAGAGGAAGGCGACACTTTCTCATCGATTGGGAAGGATTCGGAACGGAGGAGAGATCTTGGGAGCCAGAGGACAACCTCCTGGATCGAGACCTGCTAAGGAAGTTTCTTCTTTCCATAAGGAGGGGGAGGCCAAAGGGGGGGGTACTGTCACGGGTGGTCCCAAGCCATGGGTCGGGCTGCGGGCACACCCGTGTCCGCCCCGTGCCCCCCGGCCCCGGGGACGAGTAGCGCCGTGGTCCGTAGGTCGGGCCGTGGGCGTGCTCGCCCTCCCGAGCGCTGTCACTTACCCCGCCGCGCTCCTGTTTCCTCGCTGCTCTCTGCCGGCTGCCGTGCGCGCCCGCGCCCCCTATCGCGCGCGCAGTACTTCTTTGAAATTTAAAGGGCCAGCGAGTCAGTAATTGGTTGTTGCTGACCGCTGGTCCTATATAAGGTTTCCGCCCCCGGCACTTCCTTGCCGGATCTGTAGTGCCTTACAGCCTCTAGTGAAAGCATTTGGTGCATCGTTTCCTGTCTACCGTGTACCGAACCCTCACGCACCCGTTTCTCGACCATGAACCTTTGCCGCCTGTCCTGACCTCCTGCTTGTCCTCGACTACGCTTACGTCTCACGATTTTGTACCACGCACTGCCTTGGCTGCCACGCAAGCACGTCACGCCAGTGGAAGCGACCTGGTAGTTCTCCGCCACAGCAAGACCATCCCGCTTTGCAGCGGGCTATGGTGAAAACCGGGCTCTACTTAGACTCCCTGGTACAGTTTATACCACCGCTTGCAGTGGTCCAGTGGATCCACTACCTGCATCTGTAACAATATAGTGCTCTGAGTAGAGAATCCATCCAAAACATACCAATCCAGACTTCAAGAAGCAGGCAGGCATGGTGTGGAAATGCAAAGGGACGTTTGTAGTGTGTAGTTTGACAGTGATATCATTGCTTTCTATGTTATCTGTTCTTAGGTCACAACAAAGGCCATTGAAAAGTTGATAAAGCTGTGCCATGATATCATGATGTATTATCTGTCAAGTTTTCTTTGCTACATCTGTATACACACTTAGGGGGACATATCTGAAAATTGTCTTGGTCTAAGACTTTTCTTGTTGACCATAGCAACCAATCAGAGCGCTTTTTCATTTTTTCAGAGCTCTATATGAAATGAAAGGGAAATTCTGATTGGTTGCTATGGGCAACAAGAAAAGTCGTAGACCCAGACCGTTTTCAGACATGACCCACATAGTGTACTGTACACATTAATCCACCATAAGAATACAGAACAGTAATATTGTGTAAGTCCCCTTTGTGCCACCAAAACTGTTTTTTACCAATGAGTTATGGACATCAGTGTCTTTTGCTATCTAATGTGAAGATGTTAGTAGTAGCAGGCAACACTGGCCCTTATGCTGCTTGGGAAAGATAAACAGGTGCAGCTAATTGCTGAGCAATAGCTCACACACCCCACAGCTAGGGGAACAATTAGATGATAAAAAAAAACTGCACATTAACTTGATGCTTATTCACACTAGCATGCAGAAAAGCCACAGTATAATAACCACAGTAAAATAACCACTCACATGCCCTCACATGGCACTACAATTGCATATAAATAAGGTGATACAGAGGGGGGCCATAAATAAATAAATACCATGCTGGCTTATAACCTTTTAGTGACGCTCATACTATTAGATTAGGCGGACTGCCCAGCACTTTCTGGTTGTCCAACACAAAATACAGATACCCTGCGCTCCCCAGTATTTTTGGGCAAATAAAAATGACATACTGGAAAAATATTAAATAGGAGGTATTAGTTGATACAGAGGCCACGGTACGCAAGCTCGCAACCCTCTTGTCTTGTCAGTCCCTACACTAACAATTTACAGAAAAAATACAGAAACAGTGGGACATTAATTACTCAAAAACACAACATAGGCCATACTTACGCTCAATGGCTGGACTAGTCTGAACCCAGTAGCAGGCAACACTGGCCCCTATGCTACTTGGGAAAGATAAACAGGTGCAGCTAATTGCTGAGCAGTAGCTCACACATCCCACCACTAGGGGAACAATTAGATGATAAAAAACTGCACATTAACTTGATACCTATTCACACCAGCATGCATAAAAGCCACAGTATAATACATGGGGAGATTGCACAAATGCAAAAATACCAATAAAACAACCACTCACATACCCTCAATGCATGAGGGGGTGGTTGCTGGTACTACATTTGCATATAGATAAGGCGATACAAAAGGGTGTTATTAATACTAATAATAATAATAATAGTGCACCATGCTGGCTTACAACCTATTAGTGACACCCATGCTATTCGATTGGGCGGGCTGCCCAGCACTTTCTAGGTTCCCGCCTGTATTGAGGTTGCCTTGTTGTTTGGCAGGTGGGCTTATACAGTTTTAATCAAAAATGTTCATTAAGAATCTCAAATTTTTCAAGTATTCAAAGTAACAGGAATACTTTTCAAAAAATTCCTATGTTCTTTTTGATTGACTTTTACTGCTAATAGTGTACTGCTGATATTAGAAATAAAATTAAAGCCGTTAGAATAGCATTTCTTGCTCACGCACCTGAAGTCCCGGCAAGACCTGTTGTGTGCCTTCTATTGCTGAATATAGAATAAAGATTGAAGAAGTTCACAGCACACAAATGTAGATTTAGATTTTTGTAGTGCAACAAATTATATTTACAGATGTTATGTCAATAAAGTGAAATAACGTAATGTTCAATAGGATGTTTTGGTTCATAATAAACCTTAATCATGTATAGTCCCTAATGGATATAAAGCCGATGCATAATAAGGAAATAGGTGAATTAATGGTTTGGAAAGCAATTGGAAAAAATCTCATAGATAAATGGGCACTGATGCATATAAAGAGGAGCTGGCCGGAACCAGCACAGTATATAGGCACTATGAACCAAATGGAACACTGTATCACCAGACAGGACATGGGAGAGTGTATAGCTGGTTTGCTTTTGTTATCAGATAGTCCTGATGTAGAATAAAAGCTGAACCACTGACCTACATTTTTATGAAGGAACATTAATGTACAATAGAAAAGTATTAAAAAGAAGCATTTCAAAGTTTTCATTAGAAAAAAAAGAAAAATATAAAAATCAGAATACAATTTTTAACATGATTATTTTTTCATTAGAAAATCAACTCAATGAATTGCACTAGTCTCTCTAGAGAAGAGTAGAAGTAACAGAATACAAATTGTAACAGTTCTTAACTATGACAGTAATAGCTACTTATCTCTTGCAACATTGTATCCACAAGATTAATACTAACAAAGGGAGAGCATGGTGAGTAGTAGATAAACATTTTAAAAGCATGATTGATGTTTATGAGCTTCTGTTCTTCTCTGTGTAAATTCAAAAAGTTAATTGAGTTGAATTTTTATGAAACATTGTGTTAATAATAAAATCTCGTTCTTTTAATTTTTTTCTAATTAAAATCTTAAAAAACACTTTTTTTCATATTCTTTTATATTGTGCGTGCATTTTTGTTCATCAAAATGTAGGTCAGTAGGTCAGCCTATTTTCTACATATGGCAGATGCTTCTGCACATCGCAGCATGTCTTCCTGAAGCTGTAGCCATAAATGCAGCAGCTATGCCTCCAGCAGCCATTGCCAATCCTGGTCTGCACCTGCTGCCTCGTTACCACGGGGACCCCAAGACATGCTCAGGTCTCTTAATCAGTGCACCATGAACTTTTGAAGTCCAGGTGCAACAGTTCCTTACAGATCAAGCTAAGATGGCTTTCATTATTAGCCTACTCTCCGGTGCAGCCCTGGCCTAGGCCTATCTCTCTAGGACCGAGGGGAGCAATTGACGGCTATTGGAGTTCCTGCAACATCTTTGAAGAGCCTGGACGTGCTTCCTCTGCTGCATCATTGCTGTTTCACTTGCGTCAAGGTGATTCCACGTTGGGGTGATATACTATACAGTTCCATACTCTGGCCTCTGAGCTAGCCTGGAATAATGAGTACCATACAGAATCACTGTCTCTACAAGTCGGGGCATTACGTAAGAAAAAGATCACGTTCTAATCTAACGGTCAGGTGGGAAGAGTGAACTAAGTCCTTGGAAATTACCTTCGTGACTTCATCTCTTCTCAACAAGAAAGTTGGGCTGATTTACTTTTCTGGGCCAAATTTTATAAAATCACCTTGATTCTGCCTCTTCTGGAGGCTCTCTCTTCATCATCATTTACAGGTGACATTCTTGATCTCCTCTCCCCTTGGGACGTTCTTGTCAATGATTCCCAGACCAAAACTCAGGCAGAAATAAGATGTGGCTTTTTGCCAAAAACATTTGCCTGAAGATCCCCAATCTCATGCTTGTTCCATACTTTCTAGGGCATTAATCCGATCTGCTACAAGCTCCGTTTGCCTCCATCTATGTGGATCCTAAATTCCTCCCATGTGTCTCTCCTAAAATCTGTTGTCCTCAATCGCTTTTCTCAGAAACCCGACATCTCCTACTGACGTGAATTCTAGTGACATCTATGATGTCCAGGAAATACTAAAAAATGTAAAAGGCTGTGCACATCTAATATATACTTTGAAAACGTAAGCATAGGTGCACACTGAAAGGCAATGACATACATCTAATACATAAATCAGTGGCACACTAAAGACTAAGTAAAACCTCAAGTTATATAGGAATATAGGAAATGCTTTACAGCTAAGGAAAATATGAAAAACCTGTGGGACTCTTAGTTTACAGTATTTGATCAAAGATTGTATTAAGCTCACCTCCCAACACGTCAAGGGGTTCCCAGAGCAGGTGAGTCCCTACACTAAAACATGTTACCTTGCTAGGAGTCCATTCAGACTGCCACTTCCCCAGGAGTGATAGGAACCTGCAATTAAATTAACCTGCACGGATTTAAATGAGGTGGTTGAGTGCAGCAAGCCAATGGGATTGCCATCTCCCAAATAGACTAAAAAATGTAAAAGGCTGTGCACATCTAATATATACTTTGAAAACGTAAGCATAGGTGCACACTGAAAGGCAATGACATACATCTAATACATAAATCAGTGGCACACTAAAGACTAAGTAAAACCTCAAGTTATATAGGAATATAGGAAATGCTTTACAGCTAAGGAAAATATGAAAAACCTGGGACTCTTAGTTTACAGTATTTGATCAAAGATTGTATTAAGCTCACCTCCCAACACGTCAAGGGGTTCCCAGAGCAGGTGAGTCCCTACACTAAAACATGTTACCTTGCTAGGAGTCCATTCAGACTGCCACTTTCCCAGGAGTGATAGGAACCTGCAATTAGATTAACCTGCACGTATTTAAATGAGGTGGTTGAGTGCAGCAAGCCAATGGGATTGCCATCTCCCAAATAGACTAAAAAATGTAAAAGGCTGTGCACATCTAATATATACTTTGAAAACGTAAGCATAGGTGCACACTGAAAGGCAATGACATACATCTAATACATAAATCAGTGGCAAAAACTAAAAGCTAAGTAAAACCTCAAGTTATATAGGAATATAGGAAATGCTTTACAGCTAAGGAAAATATGAAAAACCTGGGACTCTTAGTTTACAGTATTTGATCAAAGATTGTATTAAGCTCACTCACCAACACGTCAAGGGTTCCCAGAGCAGGTGAGTCCCTACACTAAAACATGTTACCTTGCTAGGAGTCCATTCAGACTGCCACTTCCCCAGGAGTGATAGGAACCTGCAATTAAATTAACCTGCACGGATTTAAATGAGGTGGTTGAGTGCAGCAAGCCAATGGGATTGCCATCTCCCAAATAGACTAAAAAATGTAAAAGGCTGTGCACATCTAATATATACTTTGAAAACGTAAGCATAGGTGCACACTGAAAGGCAATGACATACATCTAATACATAAATCAGTGGCACACTAAAGACTAAGTAAAACCTCAAGTTATATAGGAATATAGGAAATGCTTTACAGCTAAGGAAAATATGAAAAACCTGGGACTCTTAGTTTACAGTATTTGATCAAAGATTGTATTAAGCTCACCTCCCAACACGTCAAGGGGTTCCCAGAGCAGGTGAGTCCCTACACTAAAACATGTTACCTTGCTAGGAGTCCATTCAGACTGCCACTTCCCCAGGAGTGATAGGAACCTGCAATTAAATTAACCTGCACGGATTTAAATGAGGTGGTTGAGTGCAGCAAGCCAATGGGATTGCCATCTCCCAAATAGACAAAAAAAATGTAATAGGCTGTGCACATCTAATATATACTATGAAAACGTAAGCATAGGTGCACACTGAAAGGCAATGACATACATCTAATACATAAATCAGTGGCACACTAAAGACTAAGTAAAATCTCAAGTTATATAGGAATATAGGAAATGCTTTACAGCTAAGGAAAATATAAAAAACCTGGGACTCTTAGTTTACAGTATTTGATCAAAGATTGTATTAAGCTCACCTCCCAACACGTCAATCCCATTGGCTTGCTGCACTCAACCACCTCATTTAAATCCGTGCAGGTTAATTTAATTGCAGGTTCCTATCACTCCTGGGGAAGTGGCAGTCTGAATGGACTCCTAGCAAGGGTAACATGTTTTAGTGTAGGGACTACCTGCTCTGGGAACCCCTTGACGTGTTGGGAGGTGAGCTTAATACAATCTTTGATCAAATACTGTAAACTAAGAGTCCAGGTTTTTCATATTTTCCTTAGCTGTAAAGCATTTCCTATATTCCTATATAACTTGAGGTTTTACTTAGTCTTTAGTGTGCCACTGATTTATGTATTAGATGTATGTCATTGCCTTTCAGTGTGCACCTATGCTTACGTTTTCAAAGTATATATTAGATGTGCACAGCCTTTTACATTTTTTAGTCTATTTGGGAGATGGCAATCCCATTGGCTTGCTGCACTCAACCACCTCATTTAAATCCGTGCAGGTTAATTTAATTGCAGGTTCCTATCACTCCTGGGGAAGTGGCAGTCTGAATGGACTCCTAGCAAGGTAACATGTTTTAGTGTAGGGACTCACCTGCTCTGGGAACCCCTTGACGTGTTGGGAGGTGAGCTTAATACAATCTTTGATCAAATACTGTAAACTAAGTGTCCAGGAAATACTGGCTGAAAAACATGTCAGAGGTAAAAATACTACCTTGCTGAATGGTAGGGATTTGGGCCAAAAAAAGGTCCTTGGAGCCTCAAGAAAAAAATAATGCTCTGGACCTCATCTGGAGATTTCATCGTCATCAGACTCTGACGAAGAGGAGGCTTAACGGGAGGAGAGGAATGTCACAATACACGCTGTGATCCCCTCTCCGGACCACGGATGCGCTCGTGTCTGCTACTACCGTCTGTCCCGACACACGCCTCGCTCCGCTCCTGCTCCACTCACTGTCTCAGCTCCCGGCCGGCGTACATGTAGCAGTCCTCTAGGGAACAAACCAGCTCTTTAAGATTTAAAGGACCAGCATACTGCTGACACTCACTACCCATACACCACCTCCTTTATTAGAACACTTATGACCTCCTTGCCAATTTGTTGGTGTATCCACAACTCGCATTTATCTTGTGGTCTGTGTATAGGGTTTCTTGATTTTGAATTCTTGCCTTATGTTTACGGACTATTTTCTACCTGCTGTCTGCCCTGAGCTCTCTGCCTGTGACCTGGTTACATGTATGCCTGTTTTCTACCCTGACATTATCGCCTGTGACCCAACGACACCTGTTAATTATTATATTTTTTTTTCATTTCATATTAATTTTATATTACTTAACTCTATATTAATTTTATATGAGATTTTATTTTTGGATATTATATATTTTTATATTAATGTTTTATTATATAATTTAATAATTTTATATTATTTAATTACATATTTTTAGAATTGACAAAAGTTAGCTTTTATTACTTTAGTGGTATCATCAGGGAAATAATTGATATTTTTTTTGTCCTAATGGCAATTTCAGTTTGTTTAGGACAACTTTGCTCTTAGTCACATCACTTTCAACTTGGTCTGGCTTTTAACCAAATTTTTGCACCAAAGTTTGGTGTGACATATTAATAAATGTGATATACCACTGCATAACTGGCACATTCAAAAATGTTGTGTCTTGCGCATGATGCATAAACTTTTGGCGTATAACTGCTCATACATCTATAGAACAAGAATACTACAGTTTTTTTGGCTAAAAGCATGCCAGAAATCTGGCACAGCCTCGTTTGTATATGTCACCTATAGTGTTTAAGAAAAATCATCATTCACATTTAGCAGCCTTTTTTTTTATTTTGCTAAAAGCATGTAGCCATATGTTTTCTGCCATATGAAATATAAAACTACTGTACATCTCTAGAAACAATGCTTCTTTTAATCATTTTTTTTAATGTGCATCTTTGTTTTGTTCACTGTATATGTTTTAAAGTGCAGCTTGATCCAGACATTTAATTTTTCCAAGCATGTTCGCATAGACTCAAAAGAACAAAAATACATGCCACAAAAAATAAAAGAAAAGTATAATGTTTTTGCAGGCAAAAAAAAAACACATAATAGCAAAAAAAACTCTAAAGATATCGTAGCTTGAAAATGTTTTTTCATCAGCCTTAAAATCCATTGAAACCACTTTTAAAAAAATAAAAAATAAATCTCTCTCCCTTATTCTACAGGGCAATCATGTCAAAGCAATAAAAATCAGTAGCACAGTCTTAAAATAAGAGGAAATGTATAGTTCTAAAATTCATACTTTAGAAAGGAACAAATTGAATAACATTTTCTTGGTCATTTTAATCTGTTCACAAGAAGTCTAGAATTTGTAGTCTATCATTATTCTAGTTGCATACCAACTCAGACACTCTCGTCACTCTCCAAAAATAACATCTTTTCAGAAAATAAAGTTGAAAACAACATTTTGACATATAGCATTGAACATTAAAACTGCTGAATTTATCTTGTTGATTTGGTAAGAAGTGGTGCATATAAAAGAAAAAAAACAGCAAAGAGCAAATTAAACATCTGTGATAGATTCAGTATTCACTTTGACGCTATATAAAACACCTGCTGTGCACAGTGTAAAAAATGTAGGTGTTGGGTTCGAGGAAAAGTAAAGGTTCATATCTTAAAATGACTCTACATTTTTATTCTTTTTTATATATTTATTCTATATGGTTTAAATGTACAATGTCAAATATTTAGAAACTGTGAAATCTCCAGTTTATGATTATAGCATGTAGACTAGTAATTTCATGTGCCTCCAACAGCTCATATATATTTAAAGTTAAAACTCTCAATAGCACATGTGATCTAGATTTCATTGTACCGGTATCCAGAAGTTGGGTTAGTAAGGACATGTAACTGTATGTGCTAGCTTGCTCTCTCTTATCTGTATCTCTGAGCTCAGAGTGGTAACTATAAAAATCTAAATCTACAATAATACACCTCTTCAAGAGCCATACTGTTCACAAAAAAAGTCACTGCTATATGACAATTTTTAGGTCTTTCGACCATTCATGGCAGCACTTCTCTATTCCTGAAATGTACCTACTCGCAGCAAAAGGATATTGGCTCAACCAAAGTAAACACTTAAGCTGACATGTATGAAAGGGGTTGCGCCAGTTTTCTGGTGGGAATTGTGTCTAAAAAAACTGTTGTTGGCCCTGTCCGACATATTTAGAAAAGGTCTTGTGCCAAATGGGCACATATCTGACATCCTGAACAGTTTTGTCCATGACAATTGTAAGAGGGCATGTCACGGCACATTTAGAGATGGGCGAATTTCTCAAAAATTTGGTTCGCCGACTTCGCCAAATTTTCCGACAAAATTTGTTTCGGTCCGAATTACTTCGGGAAGAATCGCGTTAAAAATCAGCTATTTCCAGGCTGCAAATAAATAGAAGTTTTCCAGCCGTAAGGATATTGAAGCTTGTTTCTTTATTTCAAGTACAAAAAGTGCAGCGGGTAAAACATAGTAGCAGCTAAACAAAGTGTTTCGGGCACCAAACTTTGCCCTTGTTCACGGTATGTTAACATAGTATAAATGTCTGGGTTAAATACACATGCGTATCTAAACGTCAGGTGCATTCGTCTTTTTCTCTTAAACCCTTTTGTAAAACTAAATAAAAACATATGTGACATACTAATCTAAAAAAAGCTACTTTAACACATTACATGCTCATTATACATACATTAACATCCTTTATACAAGGGAACATATGTGATAAAACTTACTTAATATATGTATGCAAGATCGTTACGGAGGTTGAGTCCCGTAGGTTTTCTGGTCTACAACTGCAGAATCCAGTAAACTTCACGCAGGCGCACTTTGTGCTGCAAGTTTTCCTCCCTTACGGAAACGCTCCTTTTTTCCCTCTATCCCGAAGCACGAAAAGCTACGTGTATCTCCTGCATGTTCCTCAATATAATGTTTAGCTATACCTGAGTGAGTTACCTGTCCATTTTTTAATATTATAAAGGTGTTCCACTATACGTGTTTTGAGATACACGTAGCTTTTCGTGCTTCAGGATAGAGAAAGTGGAGCGTCCGGTAAGAGGAGGAAACTGGCAGACTCAACCTCCGTAACGATCTTGCATATATATATTAAGTAAGTTTTATCACATATGTTACCTTGTATAAAGGATGTTAATGTATGTATAATGAGCATATAATGTGTTAAAGTAACTTTTTTTAGATTAGTATGTCACATATGTTTTTATTTAGTATACAAAGGGTTAAGAGAAATGACGATGCACCTGACGTCAGATACTCATGTGTATTTAACCCAGGGCTGTATTTATAGGTCATGCTGCCCTAGGCACTAAACCTGAATACGCCCCCAGTAACAATTTGCATTACCACGCCCATTTCACAACATGCCACACCCATTTAAAAAAGCCACGCCCACTATAACCATGTAACGGCTCTAGAAGAAAGCAAATTTGGAAGGGTTTGTTTTCCCCCAGCTTCCTAGACGTTGGAGAACCTATTCAGCATCCAGGAAAGCTGGGAGAAAACGCCAAACGTAAAAACGCCAAACTGTCCTGAACATAAACCTTTTACATTTAAAACCCAAATTATTCCACCATACAGTGACCATATAGTGGTAGACACCAGTGTAACACAGACTCTGCAGACTGTATTTTAACTGCCCTCAGTGACCTAAAAAGTGGTAGACACCATGTACACAGCCTTTGCAGACTGCATATTACTGCCATACAGTGACCATATAGTGGTAGACACCAGTGTACACAGCCTCTGCAGACTGTATATTACTGCCATACAGTGATCATATAGTGGTAGCACCAGTGTAACAGGCTCTGCAGACTGTATATTACTGCCATACAGTGACCATAATTGTGGTGGACACCAGTGTACACAGCCTCTGCAGACTGTATATTACTACCATACAAGTAGCTAAAGTGGTATACACCATGTACACAGGCTCTACAGACTGTATATTACTCCCATACAGTGACCATATAGTGGTTGACACCAGTGTTACACAGGCTCATCATACTGTATACTACCACCATACAATGACCCATATAGTGGTAGGGGTACCAGTTGTACAACAGGCATAGGGGCAGACCTGACTATATAACCTCCATACCAGTGTCCCATTATAGGTGGTTAGAAAACCAGTATTAACCCCAGGCCCTCTGCAGACTGTATATTCCTCCATACAGTGAGCATATAGTGGTAGACACCAGTGTACACAGGCTCTGCAGACTGTATATTACCTTCATACAGTGACCATAAAAGTGGTAACACCAGTGTAACACAGGCTCATCATACTGTATACTACCACCATGCAATGACCATATAGTGGTATAAAACCTCAGTGCAATGACACCTTTATACAGCCTGCAAATACAGTAATTCATAGTTTCTCACTGAAAGCTTTTGATTACCTGCCGTTTTCCCCAATGTGTACTGTGTGCTGGAAGAAAAGTGACATGTAAAAGTCTATGGCACACACCGTTCTAGAAGTACACGCCGGCCAGCACATGCTTCTAAAGTACCCGGAGTATAGCAGTGTGTACAGTACACATCACTATATGCCGCAAGACACCAGGAAAAGCAGGTAGATAACACAGGATAGGCTTAGATACTCAACGCCAGCAGGTGGGATAACACAGGATGGGCTTAGATACTCAACCCAGCAGGAGGATAAACACAGGATAGGCTAGAATACTCACCCCAGCAGTAGGATAACACGGGAAAATAGGCTTAAAATACTAAACGCCAACATTTAGGATAACACAGGATAGGCTTAGATACTCAACGCAAAGTGGGAAATAACACAGGATAGGCTTAGATACCCCAACGCCAGCAGGTAGGATAAACACGGGAAATGGGCTTAGATACCCAACGCCAGCAGGTAGGATAACACAGGATAGGATTCCTAACACCCATGTCTCTGACCCTGACCCCTTTCCCAACACTCCACATCTCTCCACCTCCTCCCCTCAACCCACATGTCTCTCACCCCCCTCCCACACCAGCACCACACATCATGTGTCACCCCCAGCACCTTACATCATGTCACCCCCCCGCATCCCACAACATGTCACCCCCAGCATGTCCCCCCCCCCAGCATCCCCACAGCATGTCACCCACAGCAACCCCCAGCATGTATCCCCAGCATGTCACCCCCCCAGCAGCACCCCAAAACATGTTACCCCAGCATGTCACCCCAAACAAGTCACCCACAGCATGTCACCCCACAGCATTTCACCCACAGCATTCACTCCTCAAAGCACCCCACAGCCTCCCTTCCACAGCATCCCTCCCACAGCCCCCCCCTCCCCCAGCTCCCTCCCCACAGCACCCCCCCCACAGCCTCCCCCCCCACCAGCTCCCTCCCCCCAGCTCCCCTCCCCACAGCATCCCTCCTCCCAGCCTCCCCTTCCCACAGTCTCCCTCCCACAGCCTCCCCTTCCCACAGCATCCCTCCCCCCCCCCTCCCCTTCCCACAGCCTCCCTCCTCACAGCCTCCCCTTCCCACAGCATCCCTCCCACAGCCTCCCCTTCCACAGATCCCTCTTAAAAGCCTCCCCTTCCCACAGGCCTCCCCCTTCCCACCGCATCCCCTCCCACAGCATCCCCTTCCCACAGCTTTCCCCTTTCCTCACAGACCCTCCCACAGCCTCCCTTCCCACAGCCTCCCTCCCCACAGCCTCCCCGGCCCACAGCCTCCCCTTCCCCCAGCAGCCCTCCCCACAGCCTCCCCTCCCCACAGCCTCCCTCCCCACAGCCTCCCCTTCCCACAGCATCCCTCCTCACAGCCTCCCCTTCCCACAGCCCCCCTTCCCACAGCCTCCCCTTCCCACAGCATCCCTCCTCACAGCCCTCCCTCACAGCCAATCGCAACCACACACATCCCAGTCATGACGTCGCACACACCAAACTTTTTCCCCGCTCCCATTCTGTAAGCTGATTTGATGGCCGCCAAAAAGATAGGAAGCGCCAAAAATGGCACGATATTAATAGATTATGCGCAGATTTTTTACCTAAATTATCGCGTGATCGAAAAAATCCGATCAGCATAAAAACCGATTTCAACTTTGTCGATAATAATCGCTCAACACTAAGCCTGATAAAGTCATGGCAGTGCCAGCTGGAAAAAAACAAGCTGAAGGCTAAGATCCTACCATAGCGTCAAAGAACACAGTAGTAGGTTACTGGAGCCAGCACATGTCTCAGCACAGTAAGGGGACGTCACAGCAGGGGTCACTCCATGAGGCCAGAACTTTAAATTGTCACAAAATATGACAGAACCTGTTCTGTTAAACGCTGATACATGTAGAGGGCCCCCCCGAATGAGTGGAGAGGGTGTCAGCAGTAATTTTGCGTTGACGTCTCTGATCATTTTGTTTTTCCTTTCATCCGTCAGTGTCCGCTTTCAATCACTCAATAAACCATCAGTATTGCTAAGGCCAAAAACAAACAGGAGTTGATCCAAAACAGAGATGACCAGTAAATGGGATATTTGCATGTATTTGTGTTCTGTATCCACTCCTGCTTTTGGCTAGACAATTCTGATCCTTCCCATTCTTTCTGAGAGGTGAAAAGTAGGGGAAAACCAAACATAGTGGCAACGTCATCGAGTGGTGAGGTTGGAAACAGCATTAGGAATCCACAGGGTGTTGCAGTAAGACAGTGGTCACTTGGCAGCAGCATGAGTAGGCCACAAAGTGGCACAATGCCAAATTCTGGAGGTGGCAGCAACACCAGGAGCCCAAAAAGTGACACAATGACACAGTGTGGAGATGACATCATCAACAGCATCAGCATGAGGTCAGAGACTGGCACTTGAGATGGGCGAATATCCCGAAATTCATTTAGTTCACTTCGCCGAATTTCTCGGCAAAAAATAACTTCGTTCTGAATTACTTCGGCACGAGTCACGTTAAAAAACAGCTATTTACAGGCTGCACAGAGCCTGCAGGGTGCTGTAGAAACGTTTGTCCATGCTTAAATATGCAGAGTGAGCTTGGTTTGGGCTTATACAATGTTGTGTTTTAGTATGACACGCAGGTGGTGCCCCCGCCTTTCGAAT
>JAODAL010053132.1:0-25501 GCA_025379985.1 Phyllomedusa bahiana | reverse complement strand
TGTTAATAAAAAAAAGTCCCCCCCAAAAGGATGCTCCAAAAACGGCCCCATGGGCTGGAAAATCAAAAAATACTCACCTTTACATTTTTTTAAAACTAGGTTTCTCTTTATGGGTCCTTTTCATCCACCGTTCCCATGGAATTTTTCGCCCCAAATGTCCTGAGCAAAAAAAAGAAAAAAAGGAAAATTAAAAATGACTCTTACATTTTCATTACAAAAACCCTTGAAATATTGGAAGCTCCGCACAATGAAACAACCTCACAGCTCAACACTGGGGTCAATCGTACTATGTAATTTTTCCCAAAACATGGCAATACGTCAGGGCTTGTTCACACAGCATTTTTGGATCCGTTTTGAATCCGAAAATCACATCCAAAAAAGCAGTGTCGATCAGATCCTAAACGGATCACACGATCCAACAGTGTTTGGTGTTTGGTTTGCAGAGGATCGCAGCCTATATAGTTTATTAAGGGTCCTGCTGCGTCTTCGGTTAAGAATTGACATGCTAATTTTAAAAGGATCAAAGGGCAAGTAAACGGGGTCGGTGATCATCGTCGTATGCCCTAATTTTTTAAATTTGCGAGCAGTGAAAAATTCACTGCCATTTTTTAGTGGTTTTTGGGTCCGTACGCATTTAAAAGTATGTTCACGGGACCCAAAGCGTGTGAACTCCCCTTTTTTATGCCACATTTATTATGTATTTTAGACACTTTTTAGACACTTTTGTGTGTCTGGCAGAGGGGCAAGGCTTTGTGGGAAAAAGGTTATGGATTAGTATGTAATACTGTGCGGAAAAAATAGTGGCATAAATTGAGGCATGGAATGGAAATTAAAAATTTTTTGGACGTCTAAAAAAGCAAAGTATGATCCGGTTTTGTTAGTTAGGTGTTAGACAGTAATAAGAAATGAGAATTTTAGGCCACTTTGAAGTGTCTTGTCTATAGTGATGGTCTATAAGGCTCATTCACCTATAAGAAAACAGGGCTATATAGAGAAAGTCACAATGGGACCTTTCAATGTTTTTAAAAAACCCCTATCAAAGAAAGGCAACCAAATATGAATAAAAAATAAAATAGCTTTATTAAAATTCCAAAAATTTATGAAAAACAAGTAAAAGGTACATTGATCTAAAAAAGTAATGCCCCCAACTATCCCTTAGGATATCCTAAAAGCCGTTAGTAGTGGGAAACCCCCAAAAGGGGAGTAAAGAGAGTTTTATTAAATTTTTATTTTCTTTTTGTATTTAATTTTTGTATATTAAATATATCCCCCGCCTTCAATAAGGAACATATACTGGAATCCAAAGTTGGCAGATGGATGGATGAGGTAATGTGCCCCTTACATATTACCTCATCCATCTGTATATATTTACATATATTATTTTCATGTAGTATTTAATATTGGTGTAAGTAATGTCTTTTTCACCATTTTGGGGGTTTAACCCACTATATACTGGTTTTGGGAAATTTTCTTATGGGTGGGTGGGGGTCTTACTTGTTTAGTTCAATGTCCCTTTTTTAAATTTTTTTTTTATAGATTTTTGGTAATTTTTAAATAAGCTATTCTATTTTTTGTCTTTTTGGTTGACCTTTCTTTGATAGGTGTTTTTCTATAAGGCTCAGTGTTTTACTCATTTTACATCAGACGATCAATTTCACTATGACCCTTTAAACAGAACCAATTTTTATGTTGTACTGAGAAGACAATTGAGAGATTTTAATTCAAGCTGAAAACACCCACAAGTGCAGAGCACTTTTGAGAACATGATTCTACAATCTGATAGAGCACAGTTACGAGTCTGCAGTAAGTACTTCTATACCTCACCAGCCTTCTTCTAACCATCTACCAACCAAGTCTGGATCAGAAGACAAGATGGACAATTTTGGTGACCGATAACGAATACCCAATCTGCGTACATTCAGGGGGAAAAAAAAACCTACAGACTCATCCCCATCTTCTAAAAATGACTAAATAAGGGTTCACTAGGAAAACCCCATGTTCTTTCTTCTAGAACAAAATTACAAGGCATACTACGGTATGTCCACACAGCACTGGTTTTCAGTCGGATTTGATCATCATCTGTAAACCGACTGTCGACCATCCTCAGACTTTATGAAAATGTGAGCTGTATTCTACACAACTCGGACTTTCTGACAGCAAATCCGACCGTCTGGAAAATGGTTTTGGGTTGAACATGAACTGTTCAATGTAAAGGGGGACGGCTGAATCTGCACACCTCGGTCACAAACCATCCCTCATTATGTCCAAAAAATGTCAAAATACCGATCGGATAATCCGACTGGAATTTTGTCAGTGCTGTGTGGCTGTAGCCTAAAGGTCTTCAGACTCTTTTACATTTGATGTTGTGGCCTTGTGCTAAAACAAGAAGAATTGAGGTATTTCCCCTTCATTCTGCGCTCCATACCCCATAATGATAAAACGGAAACAGAAATTTTAGAAAATTTGGGAAAATTTATAAAGAATGAAAAATTCAAGTTTCGCATGGACATAAGAATTCAGAACCTTTGCTGTGACTCTTGAAATTTAGCTTTGGTGGCCTCCCATTTCTCTTTAAAAAATTTTTAAAGTTTTCACACCTGGATCGAGTCTGGCCCAGTTTGTAAGTTTAATTTTTTGGAAAGAGGTACCCCTGACTATAAAGCAGTGTTTCTCAACTCCAGTCCTCAAGACGCACCAACAGGTCAGGTTTTAGGATTTCCCGTTTGCACGGTGATTCTTTTTTGTAGTGCTTTCTGTGGGAGACCCGAAAACATGACCTGTTTTGGTGGGTCTTAAGGACTGGAGTTGAGAAACACTTCTATAAAGGGTCTCACAGCTCACAATGTAGATCAGATTAAAAACCAACCCATGAGGAGCAAAGAACTGTCTGGAGAGCTTAGAGACAGGATCGCGTTGAGGCACAGATTTAGCAAAAGGTGCAAATAAAGTTCTGCTGCACCGAGGTTCCCAAAAGCAAAGTGGCCTCCACAATTCTTAAATAAAATTAGTATGAAACAATCAGCTGGCGTCCTTGACATTTAAGTATCGGGAATAAAAAGGTTTCCCCGTAAACAAAGTCATCAAGAAACCAATGGTCACACTGGCGGAGAACCAAAGAACATGTGTGCAGATGGGAGAAACTTCCAGAAGGTCAACCATCACTACAGCACTCCACCAATATGGCCTGAATGGCAGAGTGGACAGATAGAGGCCTCTTTTTGTATAAAAGCTCAAAAGAGCTTTAGCTGGACAAACAAATTGTGTGGTTGGGAGACCAGTATTGAAGTTTTTGGCCCCGATTGTGTCATGTGTGGAGGAAACCAGGCATTGCTCTTCCTGCCCAAAAATATCCTTCATAAGCAGGGGGGGGGTTACATCATGCTGTGAGGGTATTTGGCTAGGAAAGGGAGACTGGTCAGTATAGAGATTCCTCATGAAAACCTGATCCACAGTTCTTGGAAAAACTTTTTAGGTGAAGGTTTTTAAGCAAGACAATGAACCCAAGCACACAGCCAAGACTACACAGGACTTGTTAGGGACAGTTCTGTGAATGTCTTTGACTGCATTTAAGTCAAGGCTTAGTGAGCCCTCGCCCTGCCGGAGGGACCGGACAATAAACGTTCACCCCAGTCCTAAAACCCAACCCGACGGCTTGAGAGGAATTTAGGGTTTTCCCGAAAATAAAAACCAGGTGGCAAAGTGGATAATAAAACAAGGATTGAAGTGAAAAGGTGTTTTATATGTAAAGGGTGGAAATTTGCAGAATATTTTTTATTTTAAACCCTTGCCCAGACCCGGGGAAAAGTTAAAACTGCACATTTTTAGTTTTTGCCTCTTGGTAAAATTTTTCAATTATTTTTAAATGCGTGTTGGGTTGGGGGGAGTGTTTTTTGGGTTTCGTTATTTTTATATTGTTTGTTTTTTTTTTTTTATTTTTTTTAAACTATAAAATTTTTTCCTCATTTTGGTTTTAAAAGGTTTTACGATGTGTGGTACCCAATTTTGTGTGTTTTTTTTTTGTGGGTTGTAAGTGGGACAATAATTTTGTATTAAATATGGTTAATTTATACACTGTTTTTTTTTTTTTTAATTCAAAAAAAGTTTAAACCATTTTTTCAATTTTTTTCCACTTGGTAATCTTTTGCATGTTTTGTTTGCTATAATGACTTTTGGTGTCACTAGGACACAGGCTGCAGTCAGGGCAGCATACAGTGAACTCTGACCACAGATTCACTATACAGACAGCCCAAAGGCTTCTCGAGGTCCCCATGGCTGTCTGTTCGGAGCCTCGATCCCCCAATAAAGCAGAGGAATTGATTATGCTGCTGTCACAGACGGAGTCAAAGGGTTGAGCACCGGGGATCAGAGGTTTCCTCCATTTCCTGGCGCTTACAGAGACTGCTCTAGAACAGGGGTGTTAAGTACAGCAAAACTCCTTTGTCTTAAGACATTGCTGCAGAAAGAGGATCAGCATACATGAACCAAAACGACAGGTGTCTGAATGGTCAGGGGATTGAGCTTACCTCCATGGTTAGCTGGCTTTTTTCAACATTTCCTAAAACGGGGAACAGTACAACGCAAAATTCTGAAAAAAAAATGCTTCAGAATTATTCCTGAATACAGGCATGTCAGGAGAGCGGACTGATCCCCTCCACAACAGACAGAAGAGCAGCGAGAAGAAAACACGTTCCAAGCTGCCTTGACTGAACACTGAATGTAAAAGCTGGAAGTACGAAATACGCACACATTCCACAAGTTCCCTTAAAGCTAAATTCCCCTAAACCCTGCTTGAAATGCTGTGGTGAAAAGTCAGCCCTGTGCAACACAAAATACCTGAAGAACATTAGGTTGACATGTATCATTTCGGTTCATGCGTAAGCAGGCCGACTGCGAACAAGCCGAGACTCGGCCTTACTTAAAGACATCAGAGTTGATAAATGATGAATGGTAAAGTAAACTATGCATTATTATGTGCATTACTTGTACTGAACAGGTCATCATAACAAACGTCAGCTTACAGGAGCACAATAGCACTGCTTAGTTCACGTAATTTAATACGAATACTAAAACATTTACAGCAAAAAAAAAAAATAAGAGGACACAAGAAAAAAAAATCAGATTGGAAAACATTGCACAATTCTGTAATGCGGAAGGGAAACAGAACATTAAACTAAATTTTTATTATATTTAATTTGCACATACTTGGGAGATTGAGCGGATCCAGCCTAAACCTACAAAGAGAGTAGCAAAAAGACTGACTAGCAATCTGGTCTTCACCCCCCCAATGCACTGGATTTGCCTTGTTTTTATTTCAATAACATACCTTACAAAATATACTATACTGACAACTCCATTCCCACTAGGGACTATTGCAATATTTATGGAGGTGGTTCAATGGAAGGTGCTGCTTAGGACCTCCATCTAAAAGCAACAAATGGGAACCACTTTAAGTGTCTGCTGCTCTGGCATACCAAATCTGTGGACAAATGGACATGGTTGGCATACAGGGGAAGTTGTGCAACCAGATACTACTTTCCCTGGTGAAAAAAGGGGTCAAAAAAAGAGATGGTCTCCATGAGCTAGCCCCTTAAATTGAAAATGTCTGGTCCCTTGACACCACCACTTCGAGGGAGCTTTATGTATGGTGAATTACAGAGCAGAACAAAAAAAAAAAACCCAAAAAAAACCACCTCTCTCATCTACTGAGCGAATACCAGCAGTTATTGCCCATCATGTTGGGGTTCCTATGACCTGACTTCTGGTCTCCATCGTTTATATGTCCTTATGGAATTTCTCCCATGTTTCGTAATGAATCTCCCATTTTGGGCACGTAGAAAAGACAGTCATTATGTGAGGCAAACGATGGGCCCACCAAAAAAATATTTTTTTTTTTTTTTCCAGGAGACCTCTGCTAAAAGGTGTTCATTATGCTTTAAGAATCTTTCTCAATTAATTTAGCATTGGTTTCTCCACTCGTTTGTTCCCAGGAAGTTGTGTACTGCAGAAACTAAAACATTGGTACCACTGCTAAGCATATTCCATTCTTAAAGGGAAACCGGTCACATTGTTTTATGCCCCCCTTGTGAGGACAGCACAAGCTAGTGTCAGGACCTGCTGTTTCCACAGCGCTGTTGCCCTTATTCTGTAGGATGCTGGAGTTGTAGGAGCATTTACCCCTCAATTTAAATAAAGAGCAAGTGTTAGCCCCTTCCACCTAATGTAGCCTCGCCCACTGGCTATTCACATGGTTTTCTACCTATTCAAAGGATAGGTTGCCAGGGTTGAAGTGGGCGGGGATAGCCTCAGGTGGACGGGGTTTGAAAAAAAAAAAAAAAAACTGGATATTTAAAGGACCTCTTCGAAGACTTCTGGCTGAAAAACTGCAGATAGATTTTGAGCATTAAAAACGAAAACTTACAGCTTAAGGGACAACAGCGATGGGGAACAGCAGGTATGACACTAGCTTGTGCTGCCCTCAGCAAGGGGGGCATAAAACCTATGTGACAGGTTCTCTTAAGTCTATACGGGCTAGAAGATGTTCTGATGCTTATAGATAATAGAGTTCTTTTCCAGATATCTGGATGGGCTAGCTGGTGAGGCTTACCCTCCTGGTATCTTCGTCATAAAAACTATTCATTTGCAATATACATGTTCAATCAGGATCATATGACGGGTCAAGTGTTTCAGTGAATAGTATCTGCAGCGGGAGGACCAGGTATTGTTTCTCTGCATTGTGCTTTATAGCTTAAGAGCTGAATTCTAGTTCGGATACAAAATTTGTAATTTTTTTTTCCAATGAATATTCAACAATGTTAATCATGCAGAAGTAACAAGTTGGAAAGATCGTTTTTCTGAGTCCACACTTATGCAATCAATCACTGAAAAAGGCATCTATTTCAGCCTTACCATTCGAACACCTTCAATTAAAACCGAGAGGTAGCACACGGTGCGCTTAAAAAAATCGGCCCAAGCTTTTAACCTGATCAGTGATTGATATCCAATATATTGTTAGTCTTGGTCATTTGTCTTGTCTGATTGCGCCATAATTATATTTACAAAGATGCAGCAGAAATTGTCCAGGGTTCGTTAATGCATACGCCTATTCTTTTCTCAAGTCTAAAATAGTCCACTGCAATAGCTATCAAAAGGATGATTTATGAAAAACTCAGTAGTTTGTGCTTATTTAGATTCTGATGGCATCAGCTGTTTGACCCGTTTAGTGAAAATGTCCCAAACAGGGGCCCCCGGGAGGGTCAATTAGGGGAAAATTTTTAGAAAAAGCATTATTATGCCTTTAAAATTTTTTTTTTAACAAAACTTAAACCCCCGGGTGTGGGTCAGAGCCCTTTTTTGGGGGGTAAAAAGTCGTTTTTAAAAGGGACCGAAAACCCCCAACTCCCAAAATATATAATTAAAATTTTTCCCGTTATTCAAAAAACAGTGCCCAAAAGCTTTGGGGGAAATGGATCTGGCCGGGGCTACTGCTCCCAAATTTTTTCAGCCCTATCAGATGAGGGAGTTTTTTAAATTTTTAAAAGTATTTGGGGTGGGCATGGAGCTGGCAAAAAAGTTAAAGCGGGGGGAAAAAATTCTGTTTCCCCCAAACCAAAAGGGTTTAAACCCTAAATTCCCGCAACAAATTTTTTTGTTTCTCTCAAAGAAGTAGAGTTTCCCAACCATTTATACTTTTTACTGTTTCTTGTTTCAAGTTTGTAAAGGCCCAAAAAAAAGACAAGACGTCCCTCCGTTCAGCCTGTTGTTGGGTTGTTTTTGATCCCGGGGAAGGGAAAAAAAACCCCAATGAGGTTAAAAAGCCCAAATTTTCCTCATTTTAGGGAAAAAATTCCCCCGGCTCCAAATTTTTGTCAATCAGGAAAAAAACCCTTTGATCAAAGACCCCCCTCCCGAAACCCAGAAAATATAACTTGTTATATTATTACGCTCCAAAAATGCATCCCTTTGGCCCCCTTCAAACCCGGGTTATTTCTGCGCGGTTGGGGGCCGTACTGCGCGCCGGAAATTTTCGCTTCAGTACGGCGCCAAACCGCTGGGCAGCAATTTCGGGGAAAACCATGCCCCTCATTGGGGAACAAATGGAATCCCTTTGCTCCTCCCCGCCGGCGAATCCGGCCCGGGGGGGGAAAAAAAGTGCATTTCAAATTATTTTTCTGGCCCCGGGCCCCGCCGTAAACAAATTTCATTGTCTTTGGGGCCGGGGGGCGGCGCCCCCGCCCCCGCTCCGGCCCCCCCCCGTCCCGCCCCTTATTCACGGCGGATTTGTGGCTCCCTTCGGCGGGACCCAAAAACCGTGGGAATAAAGCGTGTGAACGGGGCCAAAGGGCTGTTTCCCCAGGCTTTTTTTTTGCCGCGGAATTGGCGCCGTTTGTGCGCCCGGTTTGCGCTGCAGTACGGCGCCCCAATTTCCCTTTACAGTTTTTAAATTTCGTTATCCACGGTTTTTCATAGGAAAAGTGGGTTCCGTCCCCTCCCCCCCGCCGGGAATTTAAGGGGGGGGGAAAGTGCATGCAATTATCCAGGCGCAATCGCGGGGTGGATTTAAAGCAAGTCTATGGGGCCCGGGGACGGCGCCCCCCCCGCGTCCGGCCCCCCCCCCTTATTCCCCGGCGGATTTGAAAAGGGCCCGGTTTTCGCTAAAAATCCTTTGGGGAATAAGCCCTTTTGAAAACGGCCCCAAAACCCTTTTTGAACGCCCTGGTTTCTTGTTTCATAGTTGTACGGCTAAAAAAAAGAAAGTCGTCCTCTAGTTCAGCTGTTGTGTAAGGTGGTTGATCAGAGGAAGGCAAAAACCCCAATGAGGTAGAAGAGAAGCCATTGTCCTCATTTTAGGAAAAATTCCTTCCTGACTCCCAATCTTGCAATCAGAAAAATCCCTGGATATGACCCCTCTCCAGAATTCCTAAGAGCTATAACTTGTTATATTATTACGCTCCCAGAAATGATCCCAAAACTTTTTTGATACTCGGTTATTGAATTCACCCTGACCAGTCCTCTGGCAGAGAATTCCATAGTCTCATGCTTTAACAGTAAAGGAATCCCTTTCTATGTTTATGTAGAAACTTTCGTTCCTCAAGACGTAAAGGATGCCCCTTGTTCTAGTTACGAACCTGTGTATAAATAAATCTATTGCGAGAGATCTCTATATTGACTTGATGTATTTAAACATATTTTATTATGTCCCCCGAAGCCTTCTTTTTCTCTAAACTAAATAGAACCCTATCTTGCCAATCTTTCTGTGTACTGGTAGTCCACCCAGTTCCTTTTATTATTTGTTGTTGCCCGCCTTGGTACCTGTTCAAGTCCTACAATGTCTTTTCCTGTGCATGGTGCCCTAAAACTGTACACAATACTTCCATTGTGTGGTCTAACCAGTGATTGTTTAATGGGAGAATTATGTTTTTTTTCATCATTGTGCATCTATGCCCTTTTAATGCACCCCATGATCCTATTGCTTTGGGCTGCTGCTGCCTGACACTGGCTGCTACATATTAAGTTTACTGTCCGCCATGGATTTCCAAGGCTTCTCCATGTTCACTTTTACCCAGTTGTTTTTCCATTTAACTTGTAATCATGTAATGGATTTCTCTTCCCAATGTGCATAACCTGTGCATTTATCTGTGTTAAAACCTCAATCTGCCTTTTCCCTGCCCGGCCGCCAACTTATCCAGATACCTTTGTATTAACTATTATCCTCTATTGTGTTGATTACTTTACAGAGCTTAGTATCGTCTGCAAAGATCGATATTCTACTGTGTTTCCCTGTGTAAGATCATTAACGGAAAATGTTTAAAGAGGATAGGGCCCAATACTGGACCCTTGTGGTACCCACTTAGTAACAGCGAATCCAGGTCTGGTATGTACCGTTAAATTACTTCCTTGTTTTTCTATTCAGTGAGCATGTTACTTACCCACTTGCACACATTTTCCCCAGTCCCAAGCATTCTCATTTTATTACCAAACTTTTATGAGGCACCGTATCAATGCTTTTAGAAAAATCTAGGCTATTTGACATCCAGTGCCTCACCCGATCCAGTCTAGCACTGACTTCTCATAGAAGCTGATGAGATTAGTCTACAGGGACTGATCCTTCATGAACCCATGCTGGGAACGGCGTTATCCATTTAATTTTCTGTGAGTGAATATTACTCAGGATAGATCTCTGGAAAACCTTCAAAAATTTTACCTACAACAGAGGTTAAGCTTACTGGCATATAGGTTTCCTGCGATCACTTTTTGGCCCCTTTTGAATATTGGCACCCACATGTGTATGCGCCAATTCCTTTGGGACATTTCCCGTTATTAGACAGTCCATAGACAGTCCATGATTATTAAGAATAGGGGCCTATCATACCATCACTTAACTTCTTAGGTCAGTGGTGTAATTCATCTGGGACCTGGGGTTTTGATATTTTAATCTTACTTAGGACGGAGCTGCACTTCTCCTGGGTTTTAGGACAAGAAAAACTTTTAAGTTGAGTTTACCACATCTCTCTGTTCAACAGGAAGTCATCCTCTCGGTAAATAACATGGAGAATAAAGTGTTTAATACGTTTGCTTTTTTTCTCATGCCCTTCTACTGTCTCTCCTCCAGTATTTTTCAAAGAGGGCCCAAACATTTTCTATTTTAATCTTTTTACTATTTATCAAGTTAAAAATATTTTGGGGTTTTGTTGTTACTTTTATAGCAATATGTTCTTTCCGTCTCCAGCTTTGCTTCCTTTATCTTTTTTACACACTTTATTTTTTTCCCTATTGCTTCTTAATGCCTCTTCACTGCCCTCCAGATTCTAGTAAGGTGAAACGCTTTATTTTTGTTTTTTATTGCATCTTTTACATCCCTGTGATACACATAGGTTTTTCCTGTCTTAATTTTTTTTATTACCATAGGTATGTACCGCTCACAGTGGGTCAGCATAGGATGTTTTTTTAAAAATATCCCATTTATTATTTTGTTCTGCCATATTTAAAAACTTTGTCACAGTCAATACGGTTGTAGGGCCTCCCTAAGCAGAATAAAATTAGCCATCCTAAAATTCTGTGTTTTTGTGGCTCCTTTGACAAAAACTCTATTGAAGGACTAAACGGAAATTTATTATTTATTATGGTCACTATTCCTAGGTTGCCCCTCAACCTGAAACCTTTTTTACTCTGGTCAGGTTAATATTAGGTCAGAAGGGCCTTTCCTCTATTCGGTTCCTGCACCAGTTGGCAATAAGGTAATTATCTATTGTTATTGACAAAAAACCTTTTCCTTTATGAGAGCTACAAGCTTCAGATTCCCAATTGATGTCTGGATAGTTAAAGTCGCCGCCCATTAATAATAACCTCATTCTGATTAGCGCTCATCTATTTGCTGAGGAGTACATGTTTCATGGCTTCTGTTATATTGTGGTGGTCTGTAGTAGACCCCTATTAGGATTATATTTTAGTTACCCCATGTATATTTATCCATATTGATTCCAATGTTCATTACCTGTACCTGTATCTTAACGCAGTGTTGGCTTCAGACAGGATTTTACATAGAGACAGACACCTCACCCTTTCCGGGTCTTTACGAATCCTTTCTAAATAGACTGTAACCTGCAAGTTGAACCTGCCCGAGTCGTAGCTCTCGTCCGCCATGTTTTCAGGTTATCCCACTATGTCATATTTTTCTTCAGCTATTAATACTTTAGTTCATTAATTTTTGTTCGTCAGCTCTGGCAATTGGACAGCATGCAATTTATAGATTTTTCAGTTTTTATTCCTTTCTCCCTGATCTTTTTTATCTATTGCTACACCCCCTCCCTCCTCTCCACCCCCCTGATTTATTACTAATTCCCAGCTCTCTATCTTCACTATCTTGCATGCTATATGTGTAGTTACCCTCCCCCCAGTCCCTAGTTGTAAATATTTCCTCAACTATTGGCCATTTGGTCCCCCAAGACAGCTGCACCCTCCCCCATTTCGGTGCAGCCCATCCCTAGCATAGAGTCTGTAGCCAGACAGAATGTCATAGCCCAGTTCTCCAAAAACCCATATCCCTCTTTCCTACAATCAAATTTTTGTGCCACTTATCACTTCTCTAATCTCCGCTGCCTCTCTGGTGTGGCTTGTGGTACAGGTAATAATTCTGAAAATATTACCTTGGAGGTCCTTGCCCTGAGCTTTTGGCCTAAGTCCCTGGTTGTCCATAGCAACTGATTTTCCCACTTCTGGCTTGTATCCTCTATGGACATCATCTAGTCCTTGTTAACCCCAGGGGACACTCCACCATATCTCCATCTTAAGTTTGGAGTAAGTTGCTAATGTCCTGCAGGGATAAACCGAATACACCCTCTGGGGTTCTTGCCTAGTCAGAATAGGGCGCAAGACATTATGCCCACTGCTCTGGAAGTTGCCTCTCGCTTACTGCCTACCCGCTCAAACACTGTAAGGAAGGTCCTTTACATATTCCTTGCATAGTCATCTTCCACATTGCCCTCTGTACAGACGTCGGGCTTCCCATCCCCTGGGGCAGTCCCCCTTGGGTGACACAGCCTCTTTTCTTTTTCAGCTGTGCCCTGGACCCCTTTTATTACCTCCTCATGGGGGCAATCACTGCTCAGACTCCTTCATGGACGCATCACTGGCAAGGATTCCCCCATCCAAACAAAAAAATTTCACTCAGCAACGTTTTCTCCCCTGTGAACACAGTCTTTTTTAGCAGCATCTTTTTAGGCTTCTCCCTTTAAATCTTGCTGTGGCAAGACTTCACCTCCCCACTTCAGGACAACTTCGCAAAACTGTCCAAACCCAATTGGGAAATTTATGCCCCCATCCTCCCCCATAGGTGACACTCAAAAACCCCGGGCCCCATCTTGGACCGGCTCGGGGGATTTTAGTCCGGGATTTTTTCGTTTTTCAGATCTGTGGGCACACCCAACAAAAAGGCCTCGACTGCAGGCTTTGTTTCTCGGCCTAAACCATTTTTTTGGGGCAACATTTAAGAAAAAAATCAAAATAAAAAACCCCGGGGCCTTCTGGCCACTAACTACACATGTACAAAGAGTCCCCTCTCAAAGGTCAGGACCTAATATCTATCTCCCCAAAAACTTTCTCCAGCCCCCCCGCGGGGTCCCCTTCTTCCAAGCCTCTGGGGGCCAGACCCTCTGTCCCCAAACCCATGGCCCAGGTTCTGGCAAAATTACCCCCCCTTAACCCTGCGGGTTAAACTTTTATACCATCCGGCACTGTCCCAAAAACCGGGCCTAAATGGAGGAAAAACCTCCCCCCCAACGCTAGGGGCCCGTCCTGGGAAAAGGCAACCCATCACTAGCCGCATAGCACCATACTTACTACCTGTGCAGAAACCCTAGGTTATGACGCTAACGGTTCCCTTTTCCTCCACCAAGTCGGGACTTCGGTGGCACTACCCCCCCCCTAGTGGCAGCACCATCACCACCTAGGCCCCTTCCCCACACACCCAGAAACCTTTTTTTTCGTGATTAGTACGTAGAATGTGCCTGAATTTTTAAACCGGTTTTTACGAAAGGCCCATAGTTTTTGGCCCCCTTTCGGGCTAAAAAACAAAAAAATTTGGGTTTCAGGAAACCACTTTTTAACGGGGTCTGCCGTTTCGCAGTAAATAAATTTCAATTGACTGAAACTCAAAAAAAATTTTAAAGAATTACTTTTATTAAAAACCACAGGCCCCAAAATTTTGGGTACATGGGTAAGTGACTAAAATTGACTTTTTTGGTCGTGCTAACCTTTTTAAAAAAAGGCCACTTTTTAAACCCAAACAAACAAAAAAATAAATACATAAGTATGCTCAAAAAAAATACGAAAAAGGGATTTTCCAAAATTTTCTGTACAATGAAAACTAAACAGGGTTTTAAAAATTTTTTAAAAAATGAAAAGCAAAATAGCAGTAATGGGGCCCCATTCTTTCCATCTCCCCCGTCAAAAATTTTTTAAATCTTTTGGGTTTGGGGGGCCCAACACGCCTCCAAACACCCCCAAAGTCAAGGGGATTACAAAATGCGGGCTGTCGCCCGGATAATACGACAAAATTTGGGGAGTGTCCCTGATTATAAAATCTAGAAACACCTGGGGCATTTTTTGGGGGGCGAAAGGGATCCCAGCCCTATGGGGGCCACCCCGTACTTACATTTCCTTTTAAATTATGTCATCCAAAGCCCCCCCTTTTTAATGGAGGGCCCAAAAAAATTTTTCCCGGAATTTAAAAAGTATGATTAAAAAAAAAAGCATTTGGGAAATTTTTTACTTTACACCTCCCAAAAAAGATATTTGAAACTTTTAAGAAGTTTGAGCTGAAAAGATAGTTCTTATATTCTATTGAATTGTCAGTTATATTTTGAGTTCATGACTATTTCCCTTTTCACACTAAATTTTACTCTTTTTTTTCCCTTAAAATGAAATTTAACCTTGCCCGTCAAAATTGAAAATGAAATTACTTTTCTGGTACCATGAGTAATTCCAAATGTAGTAGTTGACCATGCACAAAAATCTTGTTTTTATATGCCTTAGTTCAGTTAGACATATTGCTTTCCACATTTTTTTCATTTATGTTTCAATTCTTATTTTACACTGTATTCTGCAATGCTGTACAGAGATTATCATTACTCAAGCAAGTTCTTGTCCCCAGTGGGGCTCACATTTTAAAATTTCTCATATCCTCTAAAATGTGCTTTAGGGTTAATTTCATTAGAAGCCAGCTAATTTACCACTGGGTTATGGGGGAAACTGAAGAACTAAGAGGAAACAATGTAATCATTTAGGAAACAAACAAACACAATGCAGATGTTGTCTTTGATCAGACTCAAAACACAAGACTCTAGCTCTGCAAGGCAAGAATACTAACTATAGAGCCCATTGCAATTAACCCCTTAAAGGGGTTCTCTGGGAAAGGAAGAAAACTAAATCCATAAACTACATGTAATAATGAAAATATTCCGAAATAACTTTAATTACAAAAGTCTGCTCGTTTTGTCTAGGGCATAATCATTATAGAAGAACAAAGTGGCCGCAGAGCACCTTCCTCAGCAGAAGCCTGTCCTACAGGATATAGGACAGAGTCTGTGAGTTACTTCCTGGTTAGTGACATAATTGAGCTGAACTGACTTGTGGTATGAGGGACGGCTCTGCAGAGTAGAAAGGAGACTGAGGGCTGTACAAACACACACACACACACACACACACATATATATATATATATATATATATATATATATATATATATATATATATATATACAATATATATGTATATACATATATATATGTATATATATATGTATATACACATATATATATATATACAGTATGTGTATGTGTACAGCCCTCAGTCTCCTTTCTATATATATATATATAAAAACAAATGTGGTGTGAATATAGTATATAGAATCCACAGCTCAGCTGGGAATAAGCGGCTGTTGTGGGACATGTAGTTTGCATACAGCGTGTCTAGCAACTGTAGCTCCACCCACTGGCCCAGTGAGGAGAAAAATCCAACATGACAATAGCATACAATATAACAGTGTTTGTAAGTAGTTCACTCACAGGACTGAGACAGATAGTTACTGCTTATCTATAGTATTACTGCACTATATGTTCTTTTTTGGGGGGTTTTAATTCCTATACCTGTCTATGTGATTTTGAGAATGCTTTCTCTTGACACAATGGGCCACATGTATGAAAACTGTCGAGGTCTAAAACTCTCTTTGCTCTCCATAGCAACCAACAGGAGCACCCCTTTAATGTTTTCAGAGCACTATATGAAATGAAAGGGGGCTCGGACTGGTTGCTATGGGCAACAAAGAGAGTTTTAGACCTAGACAGTTTTCATACATGTTACCCAATGTGCTTTAAGTTAGTAATAAATTTTGGTCAATACAATCCTTGTTTATATGGAAAGAAAAAATTGGGCATTTTCAAAATTTCTGCGTGTCAGACAGATAGTCATACCATACAAAATAGTAAATAACATCTACTATAAGTCTACTAGATTTTAGCATGATTTTTTTTAAACATCCTTTATTTTTTAGGACATTAGGGGGCTTTAAATTTAGTAGCGAATTTTAACATTTACAAGAAAAATTGCAACACAGATTTTTTTTTTAGATACCACTTTATTTTTCACTTGGTTTTGAGGGATCTATATGTTACAGATGTTACAGACATCCCCATAAATTACCCTATTTAAAACAAAGATATTTAAAACAACACTTAGAAACTTTGTTAACCCTTTAGGTGTTTATCAGAAATGAAAGGAGTTTTCTCACTGCAAACATCATATTTGCAATGACGGTGACAGTAAAAATAAGCATTTTTGCAATTTTGCAATTGTTTTGTATTAACTAAATCATTTAGTATAACTGCTGTTACCTCACTTGTTCGTGTCTAGAGCTATTTCTGCAGCCTTAGGTCAGGTCCACGCCCCCTGTGCTGTGACTGGCTGTCTTGTGCTCTCTGTGATCACTCCCCCCCTGAGCTGTGTGAAACAGGCTGCCTGTGCTCCACTCTGCTCCACGCACAATGACAGCTCTGATGTGAAGGATCAGGGCAACTACTGAGTCTCTTTAGCTGCCAGATTCACTACTCCCACCCATATAACACAATACACTCTGCTCCTCCCCTCTTTTTTCAGGCAGGAGGTAAAGGGGGAGCAACTTGCATTTCTCACATTTGTTTTTCTTTATGCATGTGTGTTGTATTTCCTTTGGTATATTTTTTGTTTTGCATGATTGTTAACCCATGTATATAATTATGTAATTACTTGAGGGTGTATATATACCTGTTGTTTAGGTCTTTCCTCTATGCCTATGATTAAGGGGCAGCGTGGTGCAAGAGACGTGGTCAGTAGACAGGCGGTAGGTCAGAGCAGGTGACAGACAAAACCTGGTCAGGTTTTTTGTGGTAATATCAGGGCAGGCGGCAGGTAGAGAATAGTCGAGGTCACAGGCACGGGTCAGAATCCAGATAACATAAACATAGAAAGGTAAGACTGTCAGGAAATACACTGGCATGGAACGTTGGGGGATGTAATATGTGATGTCATTAGGTGCACAGGCCCTTTAACTTTTTGAGAATAGGTGCGGACGACCACCCTAAAGGGGGTACATGCACACCAGCCAGAGACAATGAGTGAGAGCGGAGCAGGAACAGGGAGAGAAGAGTAGAGTAACAACGGCCCAGGGGAACAGAGACATGAGTGCGTCTACGGTCCTGACAACCGAAAAGACTGTGTGATTACAGGAGGGTGGTAAATCTGTAATAAAGTCAATAGCAATATTGTAATAATCCAAGGTTTCTCAGGTACAGGCAAGGGGAGAAGCAGCCTGAAAGGCTTGAGAAAAGATGATATATTGCAGTCAGAACAGGAACAAGAGAGAACAAAATCTTTGACATCTTGAACAAGATTAGGCCACCAATAGTGCTGAGAGATCAATAATAAAGATTTTCTAATTCCCCGGTGGCTGGCTAGCTTGGACGAGTGACGTTATTTAAGGATTCTTTTCCTTAAGGGTGGACGAACTAAGATTTTTCCCGAAGGAACTGATTCGCCATCATTTTCAGATGATACCTTGGCAACTCTTTAGGGAACCGCGGCACTTCTTAGGGTTCCCTTCATAGCTTGGCAGCAGTGATAGATATAGAGCAGTAACAACTGGAGGCGGAATCACCACAGGAATGTAAGCTGGTGCAGATGCCGGTAGATGGGCAGCAAAGTCTTGCAGACTCTTAAACAAATATCCTTGGCGGAGGCCTTGCAATGCAACCACAATATCCTGAAGATCAGGCAAGGTCACCTTGGTGGGATCCATGGACAGTGTATACTGTCAAGGGATCAGTAGTGGATACTCTGGGTCACCACAAGAGATGACTTATTGAACCCCACCAGGGAGCAAAGTCTAAGGAGCATTCCAGGATTCACCAGAGCCCGCCACAAGGCAGGTTGGACTTAGCTGTGCGAGATTCCCAGGTTGCTACCCCTGACGTGGCCACTCATGGTGACAGTGAAGGTACAGCATGGTACAAGAGGTGCAGGCAGAGACGTGATCAGTAGAAAGGTGGTAGATCAGGGCAGGCGACAGGCAAAATAGGTTTCAGGCATGGGTCAGAATCCAGATAGCATAAACATAGACAGGCAAGACTTTCAGGATACACACCAATACACAGGAGGATATCATTAGGGAAAGTGATGTAATAAAAGGTCCATCACCAGTGCACTGGCCCTTTAAATTTCTGAGAGCCAGCGCGTGCGTGCACCCTAGGGAGAGGCTATGTGCATGCTGACTAGAGACAACAAGTGGGAGAGGAGCGGGGAGAGGTGAATAACAGTTGCCCCAGGGAACAGAGACACAAGCAGGGACCGTTGCGCGTATCATGATAGTGATGTTCATGCTTAACTGTACTTTTTTTTTTTTTTTTTTTAAACACACTTTTTATTTTTATTGTTTTCATTTGTCCCACTATGGGACTATACTCAGAAATCGTTACATGGTTGGTATAATACATTACAGTACATGTCTGTACTCCAATGTATTATACAACTGTCAATCAGCCTGTCAGGCTCCACCTTCGGGCAGAGCCTGATAAGTCTACATTATAGGCAACCTGGAGGCCATTGTTTTCCACGACAACCATTGGCACCCCGTAGTCGTGTCACGGGGTGCCAATGGGCGACAGAAAGAGCACCCTCCCCTCTGTCAAACTCCTTAGCTGCCACGGTCG
The DNA here is from genome assembly GCA_025379985.1 of Phyllomedusa bahiana. NCBI lineage: Eukaryota > Metazoa > Chordata > Amphibia > Anura > Hylidae > Phyllomedusa > Phyllomedusa bahiana. Next base: position 6,767 of record JAODAL010053132.1, on the reverse strand, counting down.
TTATAGACTGCTATTGATTGGTTAAACGGCCGGTAATGGAGTTATCTATGTTCTCCACCGCAACTGAAGGAGCTTGGCGGTCGATCAACGCCGGGCTCCCGTAATGATCATGCAGGCACAGCTCCTGTGTCCGCATGATGACCATGACATTTCTATATGTCATGGTTCATTAACTACCAAGGCTCCATGACGTACAAAACTGTCATGCTGATCTAAGGGGAAAAACTATAATTTTGTGAAACATACATCATCAAGTAGTGAGACCTAAAAGAACTAGGTCATTCTCTTCTTGTATACATGCAACGTATGTGTATTCTGTGTCTTTCTAAGAGTTGAAACAGGATAAAAGAAACAGAACTGCTGTAAGATCTAATCAACCCAACCACCATGATAATATTTGAATTAGGTGAATTATTATCTATGCATCATGACGAAGGACCACTAGGCTCAAGACACAAAGAAAAAACATTAAATTACTGGATCAACAGTAATGTCTACACATGCCCAGCATCAGCACCATTAAAGGGTATTCTCACTACATTGATTAGCTTTAAATATGTAGGCAGGGGCCTGTAGCTCGTCATGGGAACATGGATACAGGTGGCTTTATTTTTCTTTCTTTTTAACAAATGGGGCCCTACATACCTACCTAGCTGGGGCTGACCTACCACCTTCCTAGCTGTGGCCTACATACCTACCTAGCTTGGACCCACCTATCTCCTACCTAGCTGTGGCCTGCATAACTACCTAGCTGTGGGCCACCTACGTAACTGCTACCTATCTACTTAATTAACTGGGGCCTACGGCCTATCTACTTACCTGCCTGGGGTCTATCTACCTGGGGCCTATCTACTTAACTTGGGCCGACCTACCACCTACCTAATTGGGATCTACCTAATGTTGACCTACCTAACTGGATCCTTCCCACTTGGGGCCTACTTACCTATCTAGGGCCTATCTATCGGCTACCTGGCACCTATCTACCTACCTAACTGGGGCCTGCCTACCTGGGACCTGTCTACTGCCTTTCCTGAGGCCTACCTACATACCTATTTGGGGCCTTTCTACCTACGTATCGCCTGCCTGAGGCCTACCAGCCTGTCTAGGGCCTATGCACCTATCTACCTAGGGCCTTCCTACCTACTTGGGGCCTACTTACCAACCTGGTGCCTTGCTTACCTACTAACCTGGTACTAATATTCTGAGCGGTGGAGCCCATAACTGTAGCACAGTCTTCAGGGGGGTTAGTCATCTGTTCCTCCCCACCCACCCAGCAGACTGTGCCTCTAAGCTATGGCCTGTACGCTCTCTCCCACCGATGGGGAGTTTGTACAGGGGTGGGGGGACAGTGAGGGAGGTGCTAGAAAAGTCAAAATTCTAAGTTATCTGTGTGCAAGTTTTGCAGGGACGAGTGGTGGCCAGGAGAAGTCATCATGGAGGTCTGGATCAGATGCAGAAGAAAGAGAAAAGTGATCCGTCAGAGAAGATATCGCCTGTGAGTCACTGGATGTACCTGCACTGTAATGACTTATATGTCATAATGTTATATGTCTGAAAGACCTATGTACACTGATACCACTGTAAGGTCACCCAATGGATGTAATATACAGTTTGCACAGCCTGTGTACAACTGATATCTACCACTAAATAGTAACTGGATGTTGCTAATATACAGTCTGCAGAGCTTGTGTATCTACCACTATATGGTAATTGGATGGTGGTAATATACAATCTGCAGAGTCTGTGTACAACTGGTAAATACTATAATATGGTCACTATATGGCGGTAATATTGGTCTTTGCATACTGATTTTTATTCAGTAATAGTTTAATGGTATTAATCAGTCACTATGTGATGGTAATTTGTGGTCATGTTCTGGTGGTATAATTGGGTCCTTATGTACAGTCATGGCCAAAAGTTTTGAGAATGATACAAATGTTAATTTTTACAAAGTCTACTGCATCAGGTTTTTTTAATGGCAATTTGCATATACTCCAGGAATGTTATAAAGAGTGATCAGCTTAACAGCAATTAATTGCAAAGTCAATAGTTGCCTAGAAAATGAACTTTTCCCCCAAAACACATTTCAACTTCATTGCAGGCCTCCCTTAAAGGACCAGCTAACTCTTTTTCAGTGATTGCTCCATTATCACAGGTGTGGGTGTTGTGAGGACAGGGCTGGAGACAATCTGTCATGATTAAGTAAGAATCACACCACTGGCACTTTAAAGGAGGCTGGTGCTTGGGATCATTGTTCTCTTCTGTTAACCATGGTTATCTCTAAAGAAACACGTGCAGTCATCATTGCACTGCACAAAAATGGCCTAACAGGGAAGAGTATCGCAGCTAGAAAAGATTGCACCTCAATCAACATCTATCGCATCATCAAGGAATTCAAGGAGATAGGTTCCATTGTTGCCAAAAAAGGCTCAGAGTGCCCAAGAAAAACCAGCAAGTGCCAGGACCGTCTCTTAAAGTGTTTCAGTTCGGAAACGGGCTACCAGCAGTGCAGAAACTTGCTCAGGAATGGCAGCAGGCGGTGTTAGTGCTCTGCACGCACTGTGAGACGGGGGACTCATGGGCAAGGCTGGTGTCAAGGAGGGCAGCAAAGAAGCCACTTCTCTCCAGAAAAAACATCAGGGACAGACTGATATTCTGCCAAAGGTACAGGGAGTGGACTGCTGAGGACTGGGGTAAAGTCATTTTCTCTGATGAATCCCCTTTCCGAATGTTTGGAACATCTGGAAAAGAAGCTTGTTCGGAGAAGACAAGGTGAGCGATACCACCAGTCTTGTCTCATGCCAACTGTAAAGCATCCAGAAACCATTCATGTGTGGGGTTGCTTCTCGGCTCTCTAACAGTCTTGCCTAAAAACACAACCATGAATAAAGAATGGTACCAGAATGTCCTCCAAGAGCAACTTCTCCCAACCGTCCAAGAGCAGTTTGGTGATCAACAATGCCTTTTCCAGCATGATGGAGCACCTTGCCATAAAGCAAAGGTGATAACTAAATGGCTCAGGGAACAAAACATAGAGATTTTGGGTCCATGGCCTGGAAACTCCCAGATCTTAATCCCATTGAGAACTTGTTGGTCAATAATCAAGAGACGGTGACACAACAAAAACCAACAAATTGTGACAAAATGCAAGCATTGATTGTGCAAGAATGGACTGCTATCAGTCAGGATTTGGTCCAGAAGTTGATTTGAGAGCATGCCAGGGAGAATTGCAGAGGTCCTGAAGAAGAAGGATCAACACTGCAAATATTGACTTGCTGCATTAACTCATTCTAACTGTCAATAAAAGCTTTTGTTAATCATAATATAATTGCACTTGTATTTCTGTATGTGATAAAAACATCTGACAAACACACATAAAAACCAGAGGGCAACAGATCATGTGAAAATATAATATTTGTGTCATTCTCAAAACTTTTGGTCATGACTGTAGTAGCTTTATTGGTAATGTTGGTCTTGGTATAATGGGGTTTGTTTGGTAGCAGTATGATGGTGATATGTATGGTGTGGTATTAGCTTCTTGTATTATCTAGTAACTACATGACTATTATTAAATGGTTAAATGTCCGGGATCTGAGTCATCTCCTATCTGTACCACAAGTGGCGAGGGCTGGTTGTATCTAACATTCAGCACCCATCGTGTATGGTGTGGGCTTAAAGAGTGAGCTCGATTCATACTGAGCGTGGCCAATAAATATCAGTACATCCTGGTGTGCTAAGAGGTTAAAGTCAACTTTAAGTGATGTTGACCTTTGCAACCAATCAGAGCTCAACCTTCTTTTTATCAGAGTAGTATAAAAATTATTACTATTAGACAGTTTTGATAAATAAGGCCCATTGCTTGCAGGCACTTTTAATGCAGTGGTTTAGCTATAGTCTCTCCTTCAAATATTAAAAGTTGGCAGTGTGGCCCTTGTGCATGCCTGTTTAAAAGATAGACTGTCTCCTCTAATATAATATTTACTGCAGAAATGTAACGCTTGTGTAAAATGAAAAGGTTACACTCTGCACTCTACTGCATCATTTTTGCTTCTTCCTTCTGCTCTCCTTGAAATCCAGATATTTCTGGCATAAATCCACTCTCATTTTTTAAGCTGTCTCTTTCCATTTGCTTCACAGAAAAGCCCCTGCGTCAGAATTATGGCAGGATCAATCGTGATTGTATTATCCCTAGGCCTGGTTTTCATGGGCATATTGGCTTATTGGCAATCAGAAACTAGTTTTCTCTGACACATCACGTTGCATTTAATGCAACAGAGACCCATTTCTGGCATCTGATTACCATAATGTAAATTGCAACATGTAATAATACAAAGATTTAACTGAATGAACAACCGGAATGTCTCAGACAGATTTATCACTTCTCATATGACTGAATCACTTTACTTTTCTTTTCCAGTGTTCCTTTTATAAAAAAATTATACTTGTTTTTTGGATGTTATGTATATTTTTCATGAATATTTTAAATATATAGGGCCTCATGTATGAAAACTGTCTAGGTGTAGCACTCACTTTCTTGCCCATAACAACCAATCAGAGCTCCCCTTTCATTTCATTTAGTGCTCTGAAAAAATGAAAGGGAAGCGCTGATTGGTTGCTAGAGGCAACAACGAACGTCTTAAACTATAAGGGTTTGACCTTCAGGAGCTGCACTAGTCCACAGAAGTATGAGCTTGTGGTGCAGGGTAGCATCTAGAGCAGGCAACGCCAGTGTTAATGTATCTGTTATATCACTGCATAAAGGGGTTTTCTCACCATGTTTTACGCAAAGGCAGCTTCAGATTCACACTGTGTATACAAGTGTGAGTGTTTATACAGAGATTAGCTTTTTTGCCCTGTAAACACTGAGCCACAAAACATAAGTGCAGGAGATGTAACCTGTGTAAACAAAGCTACAGTGCTCTGAGGAGTGAAAACAATTGCTTCTCTGTAAAAAACAATTTGTTAAGATAAAGTCTCCTCCCCAAGTCATGCTCCTGTTAATCAAAGGCAGAGCATGATGGTAACCAAGACAAACTCCGGTCCAGAGCTATATCAATAGAGCAATGCATTTAGAAAAAGTTTCATTTTCATTTCCCCCCAGTTAAAAACTAATCTTTGAAGTGTAAAAACACTTATTTATAAACCTCAAAGGAAATAAAACAGTTTTTCCACCCAATATTACTCATTTTAAACAAAGTAATATTTATTGAGTAAATGCAATACTGATAAAGCAACTGGCCCAGATGGCCCATCCATGTGTATTAAAGAAATTGAACTTGGTAATCGATAACCCATTATATCTCATCTTCTTAGAATCTTTTGTAACAGGGTCAGCAGCACAGGATTGGAATATGAAACATGTTGTACCAATATTTAAAGGGGTTTTTCTGTGTTTAAAACAACAAGTACCTCCTCTGTGATGTCATCGCTCCACCTCCCCTGCAACCCCCCTGTTTTCAGTCCTATAGTTAGCAAACATTTTGGCTAATCCACAAGGGGTAACTGTATTTTGCACGCCTTTTGGGGTTTTTTTTTTTTCCCCTTTTTTCTCTCAGGGAGAGAAGATAAGCTCCGAGCAGGCAGCGTTCTTTCACTTGTTCACAAACTGATGCAGGGGGGAGGTAGGAGGGCTCCCGGAGCCAGGGGTTCGCATTTCTCAAAATTCATTAAACCCCTGGGTTCTCTAGAAGCAGACACAGGGCTTTTCCCCCAGTCCCTTCAAAGCTGTTTATGTTCCCCCCCATCAGATAAGAAGTCAAGGGCGGCGGATCAGCTCGTCAGCGCTGGGGCATAGCTAATGAAAACGTCAGGAAACTAAGGCACTTAGTCGGGTTAAACTCTCACAGGTATACTTTTTTTTTATCACATTAGTTAGAAAAATGTTGAAAACCCCTTTTGGAGGATCCCCAAAAAAACAACATTAGATTTTGGGAAAACTCCCTTTAAAAGGGAATAAAAAAAGGGGAAAGAGTACCTACAATTTTTAAAGGGGTTTTTTTGTACAAAGATCATATCTGTAATGATGAGGACAGTAAAGAAAAAGTACTTTTGCAATTGGTTTGTATAACCTAAATCATTTAGTATAGCATCTATGATCTTTGTGTGTCTAGAGCTAAATATGAAGCCTTGGGTCGGGCCACACCCCCTTTGCTTTGATTGGCTGCCTGATATTTTGTTCAACCCTGGTCGGGACTGCTCACCTTGCGTGATTTTCGCCGTTCTCTTCCTTGAATGTTGAAAACAAAATTGAAAGTGGCTGTCAGTCAAGGGAGGGGCAGTGAAGCCCAACTGAAAACCCCGCCCATGTCCCTGCCCACTTGACGTGCTGCCCCAGGGGGCAGCGGCAAAAATGGGCGACAGCCTGGCTGCTAAAATGTGGGGCCGTGAGAAGCAAAATGTCAAACGTCCAGGGCAATACAAATAGGGAAGCCAAACCACAAAACAAACCAGAAGAATAAACGTAAACAAGCCCCAGGTCAAAAACCCCAAAAGGAAGCAAAGCACAAAACAGGGAAACCGGGTCAGGAGAAAAAACCGGGTCAGTATACTGGTTAGCAAAACAAAAAAAACAAAAAAAAAAGAAAAAAAAGGTACCAGGAATATCACAGGCGCAGCCAGTCAGCTTTCAGGGGGTTTAAAAAGGATTCCGGGTACCGCCCCTGCAGCTGATTGGAAGGGGCCCCCGGGTCCTCCCTTGGGGTGCACTCGCCCCCTGTCAGGGGGGTGGGGGTCGCCTCCAGAGCGTCAGCAGCAAATGTATCAAAAGG
>JAODAL010053131.1:0-25501 GCA_025379985.1 Phyllomedusa bahiana | reverse complement strand
CAAATGGGACATTTTTACTTGGGTAAATCTCTCTCAGACTTGACTGGGGCTCAGCCGGACCCTTTTGTATTACACTGCACCATGAGTGGTCATGTCAGAGGTAGCAACCTGGGAGTCCCTCCGCACAAAAGCCCAACTGGCCTTGTGGCGGGCATTGGTGATGAATCAGGGGGATCCTTCGACTCTGCATCATGGCGTGGCTCATACCATCTGCTCACGGTGACCCAAAGGATCTACTTCCTGTCATTTGTAACAGTACAACTGGCCTTAGAACTCACCAATATACCCGTCTGTACTCCATGAACCTCACGGTTGACGCGGCCTGTCAAGGTCATCGCCAAGTACAACTCTTTGGTATGCTACAGGACTTAGCCTTACACCTCCCTGTGGCCATACCTGCTCCTCCGCCTGTGGTGATCCCTTCTCCTACTCGTAGTTGGTCTGTGCACCTGCTTCCATGCTATGATAGGAATGCTAAAACTTGCCGGGTTTCCTACATCATTTGGAGATGATGGCACACCAGTTACCAACAGAACGTGCCAAGGTGGCCTTAATACGGAGTCTGCTCTCCTGCGAGGCCCTGGCCTGGGCCATATCCCTATGGGAGTGAGGGGATCCATTGATGCTCAATATGCAACACTTCCTGGGCACTTTACACTGTCTTTAAAGAGCCTGGGAGCGTCATCTCCTCTCTGCCTTTGTCAAGACGATTCTACAGTCGGGCAATATAGTGTACAGTTATGTACGCTGTCCTCTGCGCTATCCTGAAATAAAAAGGCTTTTGTGACAGCCTTCTGAGACAGTTTAGCTGAAAGAATTAAGGATGAACTGGTCAGCCGGGACCTCCCAACCTTTCTGGATGACCTCATCCATTTAGCGACCAAAATCAATATCTGTTTCGCCGAGGGGCAACAGGAGCTCCACCAAAAATGACAATCCTCCCGGCCCTGCAGGCTTCCTCAACTAGCACCAGTCTTCCAGAGGCCTCAACTAGCCCACCTGCAGTTCTTCGAGATGAGCCTATGCAATTTTAGCGCACCCATTGAGGAAGATCGCACTCGCAAACGACACCAGAATCTCTGCTTGTATTGCGACAGTATGAGTCACTTTCTGAAGACCTGTCCTCTTTGCCTGGGAAACTTTAGGGCCTAGGCTTCTTTGGAGACATGATCCTAAGTGAAGATGCTTTCTCTTCTTGCCTGACCATGCCACTTTCTAGTTTTGCTGTTCTTGGATTATGGTTATGCGGGAAATTTCATCAAATTGTCTTTGATCTCCAGATTTCGTTTACCAGTGATTTGTGTCGATAAGCCTCTGGTAATTGCTTCCATTAATGGAGAAGTCCTTAAGGGCTCCATACACTATCACACTGAACCTCTGTTGCTTCAGGTTGGGGCAACTCACAAGAAGGCTATCTTGTTTTAAGTGATTTCATAGTCCACTTCTGCACGTCCCCTGGATCTCCCAATGGCTGCAGCTCCACATGCCCATACTTGACTGGCAAACGGGCGAGGTCAATCGCTGGGGACAGCAGTGCCACTCCTGCTGTATTATTCCACTCCATCTGCTGTCCTCCACCCCTACAACAATTCTCTTCAGGGTCTTTGTTCTGTGTATCAAGAATTTGCAGATGTCTTCAGTAAAAAGGAAGCAGGAAGCCTTTCTCCACCTCGACCTTATGACTGTCCAATAGACTTTATGCCTGCCACAACATCCAATATACCACCTTCAACACTCGTGATGGGCACTTCGAGTATCTTGTAATGCCAATTAGTCTCTGCAACGTGCCAGCCATCTTCTGGGACTTTGTCGATGAAGTCTTACAAGACATCTTGTATGTTTGTGCCGTAGTCTATCTTGACAACATCTTGGTCTTGTCTCCTGATCTTAAGACTCCTCAGGAGCATGTCTCCTTGGTTTCTTAGGTGCTTACAAACCAACCATCTTTCTGCCACTCTTGAGAAATGTGGAATTGAACTGACCAGTCTACCCTTCCTCAAGTCTAGAGTCTTGAAACAGGGTCTACAACTGGATTGCTATGTGATTGCTGTTATACATTGGGCACAATCCGAAGACCTGCGGGCCATTCAGCACTTCCTGGGATTTGTGAGCTACTACTGCCAATTCATTCCCCGCTTCTCTAGCCTGGTGGTGTCCCATGTGGTGCTATACCTAAACTTTGGCCACCTGAAGCGGAAGAAGCCTTTGCCCGATTCAAAACCACTTTTGCCACAGCACCTGTTTGAGTTTACCGGATCCAGAGAAACCGTTCTACTTCCATCTGTGGGAGCTAAAGCAGTACTCACGCAGAAGACTTCTACTGGAAAGACCTTCACCTGCGGTTTCTTCTCAAAAACCTTTTCTCCGGCAGAAAGGAAGTTTACCATAAAATTGTCTCTAGAAGGTAAGCGCCATATTTTGGAACCAGCTCATCACCTGGAGCATATCTACACCACCCAAAAGAACCTTCTCTTTCTCCAGACAGCACAACAGTTAAATCCCAGGCAAGCCAGATGGTCCCTCTTCTTTTCTCGCTTTGATTTCCTATTGCACTTTAGATCTGCAGAGAAGAATGTGAAGGCTTATGCCCTGTCATATTCTTCTGATACTGTGGGCCTTGTCTCCAAGCCTCATCACATTGTTCCTCCTGAGCGCCTTATTAATGCAGCCCTCATTGACCTCTAATGGCTTTCTCCAGGGAAAAATTTAGTTTACTTGGCCTTAAGGAACAGAATTTTAAATTGGGGTTACGTTTCCAAATTAGCCAGTCACCCAGGTATATTAAAACCTTTGTTGCTGATCTCTCGTCATTATTGGTGGCCTAACCTTGTTCAAGATGTCAGAGAATATGTTCTCACTTGTTCCACTTGTGCCCATAATAAGTCTTCTCATCTCAAGCTCTCCATACTCTTTCATCCTCTGCCTATACCTGAAAAACCCTACACCCATATTGCCATTGACTTTATTACAGATTTACAACCTTCCTCTAAGCCATATAGTTATTTGGGTTGTCACTAATCGTTTCTCCAAAATGTCTCACTTCGTGCCACTTCCAGGTCTGCCTTCAGCCCCACAACTCACCTCATTTATTTTTGCACAAATTCTGCCTGCATGGACTTTCTCTCCATATTAAAGGGGTTTTGCCAAGAAGTGATTTCCTCACCTAACAGGCTGAACTATCCTCTTGAGCATTGAAAAAAGGGGCGTTGTGTTTGTGTTTAAAAAAACAAGTGCCTCCTCTATGATGTCATCGCACCACCTCCCATGCACGCTCCCGAGCCTGATATTCAGTCTCTGTCGTTGAGCAAACATTGTGTGGCTAAACCACAGAGGATAACTGTATTGTGCACAAGCTCTAAGGGTTTTGTGTTCTCCATCTTATCTGCTCAGTAGAGAAGATAAGATCCAAGCAGACAGCGCTCACGAACTGCTGCAGGGGGAAGAGGGGTGCAGGGAGGAGGGCTTGAGCAGGGAGCATCTGCATGTTTACTCAGATAATTACATTACAACCAGCGGATTCTCTATACAGCAGACAACAAAGGCATGGTTCTCCTCCCTCCCTTCAAAGCTCATTCATGTACCCTGCCATCAGATAAGAAGTGCAAACAATGCAGCCAAATCAGCTCCTGGTCCTAGCTAATGTAAACAGTCAGGAAACTAAGCATCAAAGCCAGGCTGCAGCTCTCACAGGCTACACTTTTTTAATCACATATATTTAGAAAGTGATTAAATTCCCATTTTTAAGGATCCCACATTAACATTTGATTGTGGCAAAACCCCTTTAAATCTGATTAAGGGGTTCAATTTGTTTACAAGTTTTGGCGTGCACTCTGTTCTCAGCTCCAGGTCAAATTGGACTTCTCCTCTCCTTACCGCCCTCAAACCAATGGGCAAGAAATCCAAATCTTCAGAAATTATTTACATCATTTTGTTTCCTCCCATCAAGATAATTGGTCTGACTTCCTCCTTTGGGATGAATTTTCATATAATCATCTTGATTCTGATTCTACAGGGACTTCCCTTTTCTGTTGCTTATGAGTGACATCCCCACCCTCCTCTTTCCCTTCCTACTACCTCTGCTATTCCAGCTATAGACCTCCTCCAGTCGTCTATTCAAGCGATAAAGTGTTTCTATTGGCTAAGTATGTCTACCTCAAAATTCCCAGTCTCATGCTGGGCCTACACTTCCTGGGATCTTAAGTTCTGGAGCACTTCAGTCCTGTGGCTTACAAACTTCGCTTGCCTTCAGCTATGCGGACCCTGAACTCCTTCCACATCTCAATCTTGAAGCCCTTCATCCTCTTCTTTCTGTGACTATGACTCCTCCATAGAGACATATATGAGGTACATTAAATCTTGACATAGAAATTTATCAGGGGGAAGTAGTTCTTTTTTGTTGACTGAAGGGGTTCAGCCAAAAGAGAGGTCCTGGGAACCTGACGATAACCTTAACACTCCAGATCTTGTTCAGAGATTCATGCAATCCCAAAAGAGGAGGTTTAGTGGAGGGGGAAGGGGGCAGGTTACATTAACCAAGTGCATCCCCGCTGTAGACCATGGTCACGCTTGTGTTGAAACACCTCAACATCATCTTGGTCATGGATTTTTAACAGGATATCTAGAATGGATAAATGCTTTTATGTTCTGAGTACTGGATTTCTAAAAGTTTAGAAGACTGACAGGTCGACAGTTTTCCAAGCACAGCATTTATTCAAGTCCACACATGAGATCTATGATGCAGCCAGCAGATGGCGAGTTGTTTTACTTTCTATGATTTTCTATAATTTGGACTTTCCTAATACTGTAGACAGGAGCCTCTAGACAATTCGGACCCTCTATATATGACCCCAATAGACGATGTGCCAAATTATGTGTCCAATAGATTTAAAAGTCTTATTGGATATACACACTTTACAGACTCTTCAACCCCAAATGGCTTAAATTAAATTACATTAACTCTCTCTGTATATATACATACTTGTGACATTACATCTGACATTTTGATTACACTCGGTCTATCATTACTGTTACCCTTATTATTGGGCTTTTTATTACCATACATCATGCTTGTTTTCACATTCTATTATAACAATTTTACATATTCAGTTTTTCATCATAGTTTGTCACTATCAGTTGCCATATAAACATAAAATATTTCATTTTAAATTACTGTTTTTTTCTGTATCATATTTTCTTATATCATTCTGTAATACATACAGTCAAATAAACAGAGGAATTGCCCGCAGAACCCCTAACATTCTAAACACATTAATTCTCCTGTAACAGGATGTACTTTTTTTGTAAAACATTTCCAACATCATGAGCAAGAATATGGCCTTTCTCCTGTGTGACTTCTCTCGTGTTTAACAAGATTAGATTTATTAATAAAACCTTTTCCACATTCTGAACATGAATATGGCCTCTCTCCTGTGTGAACGGTCTCATGCTTAACAAGATATGATTTATTTCTAAAACTTTTCCCACATTTTGAACATGAATATGGCCTCTCTCCTGTGTGAATTCTATCATGTTGAACAAGTGAAACTTTACTCGTAAAACCTTTCCCACATTTTGAACATGAATATGGCTTCTCTCCTGTGTGAATTCTATTATGTCTAACCAGATGTGCCTTTGCTGTAAAACATTTCCCACATTCTGAACATGAATATGGCTTCTCTCCTGTGTGAATTCTATTATGTCGAGCAAGTGAAACTTTACTCGTTAAACATTTCCCACATTCTGAACAGGAATATGGCTTGTCTCCTGTGTGAATTCTCTCATGTTTAATAACATCCGATTTACTTGTAAAGCTTTTCCCACATTCTGAACATGAATATGGTTTCTCTCCTGTGTGAATTCTCTCATGTGCAACAAGTTTTGATTTACTGACAAAGCACTTCCCACATTCTGAACATGAATATTTATTCTCTCCTGTGCAAATTCTCTCATGTATATAAAGATCTGATTTCCTTGTAAAACCTTTCAAGCATTCTGAACATGAATATGGCTTGTCTCCTGTGTGACTTACCTCATGTGCAACAAGTGAAGCTTTAGTTGTAAAACCCTTCCCACATTCTGAACATGAATATGGCTTCTCTCCTGTGTGGATTCGCTCATGTACAACAAGTTTTGATTTACTGACAAAGCACTTCCCACATTCTGAACATGAATGTGGCTTCTCTCCTGTGTGGCTTTTCTCATGTGCAACAAGTAAAGCTTTACTTGTGAAACCCTTCTTACATTCTGAACATTAATATGGCTTCTCTCCTGTGTGACCTCTCTCATGTGCAACAAGTGAAGCCTTCGTTGTAAAACCCTTCCCACATTCTGAACATGAATATGCCTTTTCTCCTGTGTGACTTCTCTCATGTATAACAAGTTTTGTTTTACTAACAAAGCACTTCCCACATTGTGAACATGAATATGGCTTCTCTCCTGTGTGACTTCTCTCATGTATATCAAGTTTTGATTTACTAACAAAGCACTTCCCACATTCTGAACATGAATATGGCTTCTCTCCTGTGTGAGTTTTCTCAGGGGGGGCAACAATGTGAAGCTTTACTTCAAAAACCCCTTTCCCTTTACTTTCTGAACATGAATATGGTTTCTCTCCTGTGTGACTTCTCTCATGTATAACAAGTTTATTTTTACTGACAAAGCACTTCCACATTCTGAGCATGAATAGGGGTTTCTCCCCTGTGTAAATTCGCTTATGTATATCAAGTGATGATTTTTTTTGTAAAACCTTTCCCACATTTGAACATGAGCATGGCTTTTCTTCTGTGTGACTTTTCTCATGTAAAAGTTTTGATTTACTTTGAAAGCACTTTCCACTTTCTACACAGAAATGTTTCCTCTCTGTGTGAATTCTTCTGTGTGTAGAAAGATCTGAGTTTTTTGTTAACTGTTCACCCCCCAAAGGGGCTTTCACCGCTTTCCGCCCTTACTTTGGGTAACAATCTGTGATTGGTCGCAGAAGGTTCCCTCATGATTAGGAGCTTTTAGAATATAGATCTGTTCCCTGCGTCCGGGAAATGTACATTAATAGTAGGTAGGTTTTCCTCCTGAAGAGTGCTGTTTGATCTCTCCATCTTCTACTTCAGCATTTAGAGACACTATATTGTGTTCTCCAAAGTTCGGTGTGGAATTTCTGTTTAAATTAACAACAGATTTCATGAGTTTTCTTTATTTGTTGTAAACCTCAAGGTAGACAAATTTATAACATTCCTATCAGGATGGTTTCACACACGGCTTATTCTGGATATTGGCCATTGCAGTTTTTTGAGCCAAAATAAGTACTGGGTTTAAAGGAACAAAAAAAAAGAACAATTACTTCTCCTTCCACAGGATCCACTTCTGGCACAAAAGACTAAAGTGGCAGATTTCCAAAAAACTCAGTGTGACGCCTCCCATAGGCTGGAGACACACACATGATTTTCTTGTTATTTGCTACAAAGCTAGAAATTGATCCAGCAAAGAGGTGGAATAGTAAGACTTGACTTTTAAATCTTCTGCAAATCCACCAGAAAAGCTGCAGGTGTGATTCCAGAATTATAAAGTTTTTACATATTTAAATGTTTATTTTGCCCTGCATGTCGTCTGTAGGTCAGAAGGTGATGTAGAAGGTCACAAGGTTTGGATTGGAGTATGGAGCAAAACATACACTGAATGTTTAAGAATCCACAAGGGTGTCTCAATCATCAATACAGATCATTTTATCCTACCTCAAATTTACAGGCATAAGGTAAGCAAAACCATCAGGGAGACTGGGATAAAAGAGACTAGAAAAAAAAACATTCAATGGATTTTTTTTATTTTTGATTCTAAAAGTCATATGCTTCCTATAGTGGTATAGGGAGATTATGGAGACCATGGTTCTTTCCCTGTGTTTGGGTCAGTCTGAATATGTGCAGTACTAGTTTGTTAGGTTACTCTTAGCTATTCCCCCATATTGTGGACTAGGATATATTATATCCAGTAATTTGCTGGGTGACATTTCTCTATATGAGCATGCTGAGCACAATGATCACTTTGATGGTTCACTCTTGTTGTTGTTTGACTGTCTTCACATCGTGTTATAGATCTATGCTTGGAGTATATGATGGTATGTCATGGTGATTACCAAGAGATTATGGATCTAGAGTAATGTTAATCGAACAGTTCAAGAAAAGTTAAGTTTGAGTCAAACATCTTGATTTTCTCGAACTCGACATTTTACAGATCATTTGAGCAAATGTTTGAGTTTACCATGGCGTTCGACATGCCATTTTAACTGTTCAGCGCCTTCTGCACTTTTGGTGGCCATCCAATCAGTGCAGAGTACAGAGAAGTGTCAAAAACTTAATCGGTGAGGTGCAGGGTTGTCATTGGCTGCTAAACTCACATGACCATGTTATATACACTCACCGGCCACTTTATTAGGTACACCCTTTTCAACTGCTCGTCGTTAACACTTAATTTTCTAATCAGCCAAAACAATGGCGGCAATCAGTGCATTTAGATGTAGACATGGTCAAGACAATCTCCTGCGTTCAAAACGAGCATCAGTATGGGAAGAAGGTGATTTTAGTGCTCTTTGAAAAGGTGGATGGTGTTGGTGCCCGAAGGGCTGGTCTGAGTATTTTCAGAAACTGCTATCTTGGGGTTTTTCAACGCAACCATCTCTTTGGGTTTAAAAGGAAATGTCCCCAAAAAGAAAAAAAATTTGTGGGGCGGCAAAACTGTGGGCGGAAATGCCTTGTTATTGCCAGAGGTTCAATTTGGATGGCAGACTGGTTCGAGCTGATAGAAAGGAACAGTGACTCAAATAGCCACCGTTACAAACCAAGGTAGGCAGAGAGGCAATCTCTGAACGCACAGTACGGCGACTTTGAGGAAAATGGGCTTACAGCAGAGATGCCACACGGGTGCACTCCTTTCAGCTAAGAACGGAAACTGAGGCTCAAAATTTTCCAAAATCATCGAAATTGGACAGTAGAAGATTGGAAAAAAAAGTTGCCTGGGGCTGATGGTCTCGTTTTCTGCTGCGACATTCGGTGGTAGGGTCAGAAATTTTGGGTCAACAACATGAAAGCATGGATCCATCCTGCCTTGTATCAAAGGTTAGGTGGTGGTGGTGGTGTCATGGGGGGGGAATTTTTCTTGGGACTTTTGGGCCCCCCTTTGGTACCAATTGGATCGTTTTCAACACCCCTTTTGGAATTTTTGCCACGAAGAATTGAGGCAGTTCTGAAGGGAAAAAGCTGGTAAAAATTTACCCAGCATGGTGTACCTAATTAAAGTGTCCCCGGGGAGTTTTATTTTTGTATTGCGTTCTGAACGCCATTTCCAGCTCATCCCTGTATGTACAGATGCTCTCTGTCTGCTTGAGCGGCTCAAGATTTGTTTTAAATGTTTTTAACAGGAAAAACTGCTATTTAGATTAGTTAGTTAGGTAGTTAGGGGGTGTGCAGAAAGCTTAGGGAATCAAGACTTGGATAGATAGCATTTTCCTCTCCATAGACAGCAATAGTTATGGAGTTTGGTATTGCTGGCTGCATTTTTCCCACATCCAGAAGCTGTTATTTGGTGACATTTTCAGGCTCCCATAACGCTTAACTCTCATATACATGGATATATATTATACAGAGTGCTTGGATTTGCTAAATCATACTCAGTGCCCAAAAGTTCAGTTTTTGCAGTATTGGGGGTGAAATCATTTTATAACACACCATCTCCAATTCTCCTATACAAAGAAATATATTCTAAATTGTGGATGATTGGCGAAAATTATTCTGAGTGGAGAAAACTTCATTTTTTGCAGTTTTTGGGGTTAAGTAATTGTATAACAGACTGTCTTCAAATCTCCTATACAAAGAAATATATAATGTCCTGTAGTCCTGTTATCCTGAACCTCCACGTTCCCCATTGGCATGTTCTTGCTGCCACCAATGATATTGCCGTCTAATCTAGTCCAGCCTGCAGAGGCGCAAGTTCAAGTTCTTGGGCCCTGGTGCAAAAAGTAAAATCGGGCCTCCCCGTTACCAGGGGTGCCATCAGATATCTATTAACCTTTTCAGGGCCCCATACAGCCAAATCCAGATCAAAGGTGGGCCCCCATCCATTACTAGTTCCTATTTTTTAACATATCAGTGGGCCCCTTTTTGATTAGGGTCTCTGACAGGATTACTGCCCTATTGACACCCCTGCCAGTTACCATGTCAAAAGGGCTTTTGGGCCCCCTCAGGATGCAGGGCCCCGTAGCAACTGCTACCGCTGCACCTAATATAGCTACGCCCCTGCTTACAAGCCTTCCTCATCTTTTCAGTTAGCCATTGAAAGGAATTAAGTATTTGAGCCTCTCAATTTTTTTCCTGTCACTCTTAGAGACAAATTTTCTTCACTAAGTTTTTCCATGTATTTAGTTTGCTGTTATGGATGGTAATTCCAGATTTTCCTCACCTGTTTAAGTATAAACATTAATCAGAACATCTTCTCCCATTGACTATAATGTGGTTGAGTTCAACTCAAACATTTTACTGTTTGCCCATCTCTATTCTAGAGTAAGAATAACTACGCCCATGAGGAACTTAATAGGGCTAGAAACTGTCCCATTTCCCTAGCACCTGATGCATCCCCACTATTGAATAATATCCCCGGTCCTATTACTGTCAGGAAATGGTGAAACCTCTTCATTTTGTCAGTTTTGAATGACCAGGCCTTTACACTTGTATCAACCATTTGGGATTGCTCGGACTTATTATTTCGGATTGAGGGCATTGATATCATACTGGCTCACCTGCTCTCTGGCCTCATTTACATTAAATGTACATTTTATTAGTGGCTTCACCTCCTTAGATTATTTAGTTTTTTTTAGATCTTGAAAATCTGAACTATTTTTCACCTGGAATCATGTAAGAAAATTCTTTCTTGTTTGGGCTCCCTCTGGTGGTCTTTTGCTTCCACCTCAGAATGTCCACATCATGTGCCCAGTGCTGGTAAGAAGAAGCCTCTGAGTGTAATGACTGCAGGAATCACTCCACATTGTGTGTAAGAAATGATCTAGGTGGTCTGACTGATCTACTGAGCATGTATGACTACCAGTTTAAGCAGCTACACTAGAGCGCAACCCATAGGTGACAGCACAGGAGGCCACCCATTTGCTGTTGTGCGTGGCTCCCAGGTTCTCTGCAGTGTCTGCTCTGTTACTCCCTGTTGCTTTTTGTGTAGGGTGCGTGCTGGCCCTTTAATATTTAATGGGCCTGCGCTTTATATCTATCTGCTTTGGCCAATTGCTGTTCATATCAGGCTAGTTTAAGGGGACACCTCTCCAGGTGTCCTGGCCTAGGAGTGACCTTCAGCACTATCAAGATCCTTATGCAAAGGTTAAAGGGGAAAAATCAAGGGACTCTTGGGACTCATTGACTTCTATAGGAGAGTATTTGAGACTGAGTGACCTGGGAAGAATTGATTGTGTGGGGATGGAGAGCTTTGGCTATTTCCTATTGTGAATGGTGATACGCCATGTTATCTATACACTGGTGTCACCTTCCCTTGTAATCAGTGTGTGATGATAATGAGGAGACTCTTCTGTACAGTAGAGGAAGTGTCCGCCTATTATTAGGCTTAGTGGCCACAGTGAGACCTGCAGGAGCTCAGGATTTATCAGAATATAGAGAGTGATAGGAGAAACTAAAGGATAAAAACACAGCAACAAAAATTCCTACTAAATCTGCTTCATATAAAAACACAATATAAACAATAGGTTATTTCTGATGACACCTTCCCTTTAAATCTCCAACATGGCCGCCAGTGCCGTCCTGCACCCAAAGTAATAGGCGAGATAACCCAGCTCTATCTCCTTACCTTGTGACATAAGAAGCCGGTGATTCCCCAGATCCTCCATCAGGACGTCCTTGTACAGATCCTCGTGTCCTTCTAAATACTCCCACTCCTCCATGGAGAAATAGACAGCGACCTCCTGACACCTTATAGGAACCTGACACACAAAATGATACGGTCATCACCCAGACCCCTCCAGTGGCGTTACTGTATAATGTCCCAGCATTCCCAGCAGAAGGGTCACCTCTCCAGTCAGCAGCTCAGTCATCTTGTTGGCGAGTTCTAGGATCTTCTGCTTATTGTCCCTCTCATGTATCAGTGAGTGCGGGGGAGGCTCTATGATGGGGCTCCGGCTCCATCCTCCTGACACACAGGGACAGCTGCTGGGGGCCACACAGTCACCTGACGTCTTCTTCACTACTGTGTAATCCTGTGTATGGAGAGAAATCCCTGGATCAGTGACCGATCTCCAGAAATCTAGTGACTAGAACTAATATTATCTTCAACAATATGCAACATCGAGGCAATGCACAAACATTTTTAAAAAGCTTTATATAATTTTTCGAAAAAATCACCACATCAAATTTTCACAAGACAGCATATTAAAGATAGCAGGTACTTAGCATTTGAAGTCCATCCATTTCTATAGACAACCACTCCTAAACGGGTCCACAGGTACGGCTGATAGGACTCGCAACAGAGCCGATGCGCACTATCCTGCGACGTTTCGGAATGAACTTAGTCCTTCTTCAAGCATGCGC
Source organism: Phyllomedusa bahiana (assembly GCA_025379985.1). Lineage (NCBI taxonomy): Eukaryota > Metazoa > Chordata > Amphibia > Anura > Hylidae > Phyllomedusa > Phyllomedusa bahiana. Next base: position 12,920 of record JAODAL010053131.1, on the reverse strand, counting down.
TGTCTACTCCTCACCTTGCTTAAGTAGTAGTAGTAACTGATCACATGATCTCTCATTCATAAAAATCGTACACTCCTCATTTTGTATCTCCTACTACTACTACTATAAATAGCATTTTAAATTAAAAACCTCAACAGACCGCAACAACATGTTGCACAAATCTAGCTATGACGCACCACAGGTATTCACAGGAATTCCCAAAGGCCAATTCATAAGAGCTAGGCGCATTTGCTCAGATGAAAATAAATATAATGAGCAAAAAGTAAAATTAATAAATACATTTGTGGAAAAACGATATAAACAGGAAGATATGGAAAAAATTGGTAACGAAGTAGGAAAAAAACATAGGGAACAATTAATGGAAAAAAGTGAAAAGAAGAAAAAAGAGAATCATAGACAGGTAGGCGGTCTGCAATGGTAAAAAAAAAAAAAAAAGTGATAAATCGCTATTGGTACATTATGCAGAGGGATGAAAAATATGGTCATCTGTTTAGAGATAAACCAATGTGCATATTCAAAAGGGGAAAATCAGTTGGAGATCAGTTGATAAGATCTGATATAAAAATAAAACCTAAAATTAGACAACAAAGATTAAGAACACAGAAACAAGGTGCGTTCCCTTGTACGTCATGCATGAACTGTAGTAGTATAATCAAAGGCCCACATTTCATGCATCCACTACATGGACCAAGATTCATAGATCTGGTTATCATACGTGTAATAGTAAAAATGTAGTGTATGCCCTAAAGTGCCCATGCGGGAAAGTTTATGTTGGGCAGACGAGTCACCCAGTGAGACAAAGAATAGTGGAACATAAGTCTGTAATACGAAATTATACGAAAAGAATGGCGCAAGATGCTGAAAAAAATGAGGTTAATAAATATAGTGACGCCACTTCAACGAACAGGGACATCAAGTTAGCGAATTGAGATGGTGTGTCCTAGAGGAGGTAGTCAGAAATAAAGGAGACAATGGATCAACGCTTTTCAAAAGAGAAGCACTTTGGATCCATAGGTTAGAAACATTGGTCCCAAAGGGACTGAATGAGGTTTTTAATTTAAAATGCTATTTATAGTAGTAGTATGAGATACAAAATTAGGAGTGTACGTTTTTTATGTATGAGAGACCCATTGAAAAGTTACTACTACTTGGAAAAGGTGAGGGTAGACAGCGCATTTTGAAGAAGGAAAAAGTTCATTTCAAACGTCCGGGATAGGACTCAACAAGCTGATGGCACTATCACCCGTACCTGTGGACCCGTTTAGCAGGGGGTTTCTATAGAAATGGATGGACTTCAAATCTAAGTACCTGCTATCTTTAATACTGCTTGTAAAAAATTTGATGTGGTGATTTTTTCAAAAAAATTATAAAAAGCTTTTAAAATTTTTTGGCATTCCCTCGTGTTCATATTGTTGAAGATTATCAAAGAGGGTATACAAAGGGGAAACCCCGGGAACCCGGGGACTTATTTAGTATATTAACAGTTGAAGGCGTCGAAATAATATTAAATAGAATAATATTTTTTCCTGCCCTGAGAGACCCCAGGCCACTGGGGACTTCTGAGCTGACTTCCCCTTTGATAATTCCTCTGGCAAGAGGTCCTTATTAGACGGTTAAAAAAAGACCATGTCCATAAATTAACCAAGGGGGGGGAAAAAGGGGGTGAAAGGGGGGAGAGGGGGATTCAAGCCCCCTCCCCACTGGTGAATGCCCTGAAACCCACGGGGCAATAACCAATCTGCTTCAAGGGAGACCCAGGCTCCCAACCAGCCATATCCAGAATTTTTTTCCATAGCTCGTACGCAAAATTTTCTTCAGTTTCAGGAGTTATCTAAGCTTTCTCGAAATCTCTCCCTTTTCCTGCTATGACCAGTTTCCTCAGGGGGCTATTCCACAATTTACGTTCTCACATGAAAAACACCCTTCCCCTTTTGGGAGATTAAACCCTTTTTTTCTCCAGTTGAAGTAAGCCCCCCTTGTCTTTTGAGGGGCTTTACATGAAATAATTTTTTTCCCCAAATACTTTTTTGTAGGGACCTTTATATATTTATATAAATTAATCATGTCCCCCCCCCCCCCGGATCGTCTTTCTCAAGACTAAAAAATTTTTAAATTTCTCTAACCTTCCTCAAAAAACTAAGATGCTCCTTCCCCCTTTATTTTTTTTTTGGGTTGCTCGTCGTACTCTCTTAGCTCCATTACATCTCTTATAAAAATTTGGACCCCAGAACTGAACAGCATTTCCGGTGAGGCCCCCCAATGTTTTATACACATAAATTTACACCTTGTCCCGGAGTCCAGCCTCTTTCTACAGTAAAGAATCCTCTTCTATGTTGGCCCCTTGTTATAGTTACAGTGTAATATGTCACCCTCTCCCGGGGTTTTTAAGGTTTTTAAGGACAACTCCATTTTTTTCCCTCCTTAATTCATTAGAGATTGCTCTCAGATACACTGTGGTGCCAGTAATTTCGCTTTTCTGCACTTGGGATAAAATGTTTTCTGGGATCTATCGTTTTGGGTCCATGACCTGCTCTTGTTTGGCTGATGACACTGTCTTTTGTTGCCGATATGAAATCTGTTTCTCTATGCATTTCTAAGAGATTGACTTTGCATAGAGAACTTCACTTCTAGGTCACACAAGCATGCTGGGTGTTTCAGAAAACCCAGAGGCAGGGGCACATGCCCCAGGGGGGCAGTGAAAATTCCCTTTATTAGCTGAGAAAGAAACAACTATTGGCCCCCATGTGCACCTAGAAGAAACTTCTAATGAACTAACGGAAAAAAAAAATCTGGAGGGATCTTTTAAGCTGAAGATCTTCCACCATTCTGTAATCTGTCCTTAAACCAGATCTATATTATTGATGTATTTTTGTTGATTTAGTCTTCAAATGTGACTGGTATATTTATCATTAGTAGAAAGAAAATGACCCCACATCTGGAATACTTGGGGTCATTTGGGACCAGATACAAAAGACTTGGAAAAAATAAAAAAAAACTAACGATCAGCTACAAAGTCCGAAGCCTAAAACTTATCATAAAAGAACTGTATTGTCTGAGGGAAAGAAAGGACAATATGGAAACCTTTACAAATGTGGTTGGAAAATCAACATATATTCCAAATGCCAGCAGCACACTATAAACTAAGAAAAAAACAAAAGGCATATAGGAATTTTTTTAAAAATGATTACTCTAAGGTATTAAAAAATTTGGGGGGTTTTGTTCATAATTTTACCAAAAGTGTTTAAACTCACCCCCCCGATTTCGTCAAGGGGACCCTAGACAGGTGAGTCCTAACAAAAAACGTTACCCTTTGGAGCTGTTTAACTACAAAAATTCAGGAAGTGAAAACGAACTATGAAGAAACCCGTTATTGCCTCCCATGTGCACCTATGGGTTTTTTTTTCAAAAAAAAGTTTTTGGATGTGCAGAGCCAAATTATGTATTTTTTAGTTGGAAAATCAACAGTGACTGTAAACCTGCCTGGAATCAGCATGGATCTATACTAAGATATAAATAATACAAAAGAGGCGTCTAGATGGACCATGTGCTCTTCTCTAACCTCATCTTCTGTGTTTATTGAAGGACATAAAAGTTAAATAAATTGACTAAACAAGAGCACCAAATTCCCCCTTTTTTCCTCTGGGGTGAACCCACCATCTATTCCCCTTTTGGGTCCTCCCGGGCTGAACCCAAGCCCTGTTTCCCTTGGTCCTCCGGGCTGAGCCGACCATCTGATTCCCTTGGGTCCTTGGGCTGAGCCCGACCATCTGATTCCCTTGACTCCTCCATGCTGACCATCTGATTCCCTTGGCTACTCCATGCTGACCATCTGATTCCCTTGGCTCCTCCGGACCCTCTCCTTCTCGGTATAACGGGCCAACCTCCTTCTCATTGCTCTATAACATTACTATGGCTGCATTGGTTCCCATGATACATAAATGACCATATGGGGGCGATCTCAGGTTTTTTTTGCTGTTCATTCAAAACTTTGGGAAGTCCGAGGGCTCTTACAAAGCCTGGGTTCCCCTATTGTGGATTTTCTCCCTTTATCATTGACTTTTTTAGTAATAAAGTGTAGAAATCTAGAGAAGTTTTCCCTCCGGTCACCAGGTGGAGGGTCTCCAAGGTGAGGTCTAATATTCTCTGTTTTTCCCCCTGTCTGGGTCCATCCTTTTTGGGGCATTCAGGAGAAGGAACGCGTGTATGAAATAGGAGAAAACTGGTTTAACTGAAGGTTCTAGTACCAGGTGCCTTTTTGGGGAAAAATAGGGGCCCCAAATCCCACAGGGGCCACATCATGTGTGACATACAAACCTTTTTGGGGGGGAGAGGAAAGCGCTTCTCAGATGTCACCACATGGATCAGGGTGTTCCTAACACATCCACAGGAATTCCATAAATGTCTGATAATGAGGGGCCCCACCTCTGGGGGCCGCGCCGGGCTGGTCTGTAACTCCTTAGAAGTGAAGGAGAGACCCTGTTTCATGTGTACCCCTCCTTTTATTCCCCCACCTGGATGCAGTGGCCCCATCTCCAGGGGTGGGTTTTTTTCCAGAGGTGAGACCCTCATCTACAGACATTTATGGGGGCCGTGGATACATCGAAATGTCCATGTTGGGAAAAACCCCCTTATGTTAAACTGATGGAAAAAAAGACCCAAAAAGCACAAACTCCAACGTAAGCTCACCTGAGCGCCGGAATTTGAGATATCTGCTATTGAAAAAAAAAGAAAAACACAAGAGAGCAGCACTAACATGGGGCCTCTAGGAGGCACGGGGGTCCGAGGGGCCTTTTAAGATACATACATATTTGCAGGTCCTTACCCTCCACTGCTGACCCAAAACCCTGTCATGTGATTGATCACATGGGGGTGACATCATCACAGGGCCTTCACCCACCTTTGTTGACCCCACCCCCTCAGGTGACTGGTCCAATTTGGTGACATCATCGCAGGCCTTACTTACCGTGTATACACCAGGTCCCGGGAGTCCTTATGCTCCCTGTTATCCCGATTTCCCCGGGTTTTCCGCGGCAGGGGAGCTAAAGGGAGGTCTGTGTGGCAATGTCTCCTCTGCCAGCAATGCCTCCAGATTGCACAGGAACATTGGGGCAGATTTATCAATAAACACACAAAAAATAGGACATTACTTACTTAGAAAACACCCCCATTTTGGGCCCTGTTCACAGCTCAATGGCTGGACTAAACTGAGCCCAGGGGCAGGCATCTCCAGCCTTATATGCTCCTGGGAAAAAAGCTGACAGGTACAACTGATTGCTGGATAACAACTCAAAGATCCCACAGCTAGGGGAACACTTACATGATACAGACTGCACATTAGCTTGGTACCTGTTCACACCAGCATGCAGAAAAGCCACAGTATAATGCATGGAGAGACTGCACAAATGCAAAAATACCCATTAAACAACCACTCGCACATCCTCAGGGCATGGGGGGGGTGGCTGATGGTATTACAATTGCATATAGATAAAGCAATACATAAGGGTGCAAACGTGTGGTGCACTATGCCGGCTTACAGCCTCTTAGTGACGCCCATACTAACAGATTAGGTGATGCCGCTTTGCCGGACGAGGTGCAGAAGCGTCTGAAACTGTCTAAAACACATGGTAAATGTGACCAAAAGCAGGTTTTTGGCGCAAATGGAGCCAGAATTCTGGCGCAACTGCCTTGATAAATCTGCCCCATTGTACTGAGAATAACGTGGCGAAATCTGTCTGGTGATATCACTGGGAGCAGAGAAGACCGGGGAGGGGGGAGAAGTCACTGACACAATAACAGCTTGTTCTAGAGAAATCAGACACATCCGGCTCCATAGTGTGGAGGAGATTACATGGAGAACTGCTGACCTGATGGTAAAAGATGTGCGGGTTAATTTTTATACCTATACAGGTGAGGAGAAGCTGTAATTACCATCCATAACAGTAAACTGGATATGTGGAACAACTTAGTGAAGAAAATTTGGCTCTAAGGGTATGTTCACACAATCAAATTTTGGCGCGCATTTTACATTGTATTTGCGCTCTAATCGGAGTGAGATGCACGCCGAAATTACGCTAATCCACAGTTCTCATAGAGAACTATGGATTACGCCTCCTCTCCCCGCTCGTACTGTACGTCCTGCAATTACGCCGTGTGAACATAGCCTAAGAGAGACAGAAAAAAATTGAGAGGCTAAAATACTTCATTCCTTTCAATGGCTGACTGAAACGATGAGGACAGCTTGCAAGCAGGGGCGTAGCTACAGGAGCTGCAGCAGTAGCAGCTGCAATGGGGCCCTTCATCCTATGGGGGGCCCAAAAGCTCCTTTGACACATAAGAAGACACCGGTATTGGAAATATTGGAAATAGCACATGGTAACTGGCAGGAGCCCCATTTCGCTTTTTGCTCCAGGGCCCAAGAACTTCAAGCTACGCCTCTGCTTGCAAGCTTTGTACATGTGATATATTTGGTGAAAGCAAGAACATCCCAACGGGGAACATGGAGGTTCAGCTGGCAGGGGCGTAGTTATAGGGGATGCAGCAGTAGCAGCCGCTACAGGGCCCTACATCCTGAGGGGGCTCAAAAGCCCCTTTGTCACATAAGAAGACACCGGTATTGGAAATGGCACAGGGGTGCCAATAGGGCAGTACTCCTGTCAGGAGCCCTAATCAAAAAAGGGCCCACTGATATCTCAAAAAATAGAAACTAGTAATGGGTGGGGGCCCTATTTGATTTGGCTGTATGGGGCCCTGAAACGGGTAATAGATGACTGATCGCAGCCATGGGGAGGAGGGGGAATTTCATTTTTGCACCAGGGCCCAAGAACTTGAACGTACGCCTTTGCAGGCTGGACTAGATTAGACGGCAATACCATTGCTGACAGCGAGAAAATGCCAATGGAGAACATGGAGGTTCAGGATAACAGGACTTAGTACATTTGGTGGTAGTACAGGAGGAGGCATTAAAAATAGGATTTGGAGGGCTACAAGGAGGAGGAGTAAGAAGAGTATGCAGTGCACATCAAGTTCATACAGGTGTATATTTTAAAATAAATTCAGCCATAATACTTGTAAATCTAGCTGTTAGCAGAAGTAGAATACAATTTGTAGAATCAGCAGGCCCAAGAACTACAGACATGAGATGTAGTGTAGTTTGAATGTATATTTCACATTGTCAAAAGACGTGCCACAGTTTACTAGTCAGTGACATTGGCAACCGGGACAACAAAATGGTCAGAGATACATGCTTGATTAATTTTTATAAATGTCAAATGATCCACATTGTCAGCGGAAAGATGGAAACATTTGTCAGTTATCGCCCCGCCAGCTCTCCTGAATTTGTGTTCCAAGATAACGCTGGCTGCTGGGCAGGATAAAACTTCTATGGCATGTTGAGCAAGCTCAGGCCATTCATCCAGTTTGGACACCCACAAGTTCAATGGGTTAAGACTAAGTCCAAAAACTTTAATGTTGAGCTGCAGGCAGTCATGGACCATGGTCTTAAAACGGTCTCTGTGTGTCTGAATGCTGCCCTGCCTTGCAGGCATTGGTGAGGTAGTAAAAATCAATTGCCAAATGTCACCCAGTAGGGTTCTGCCACACTGCCTGCTGCGGCTATTTGCCATTTTACTGCTGCCGTGTTGCTGACATTGTTCCACCGTGACTTTAGAATGCGAAGATTCAAAAGATGTCTCGAGTTGGTTAATGAGCACTGTCTCAAAATCTTGTATTCTACTGTCAATTTCTGTAGGGGGAAGGAAACTGCTTAATTTTGTCTTGCAACATGGATCAAGGAGGGTGGCCACCCAGTAATCGCTGTTCATTTTCATTGCCTTTATGCGTGGATCATATTGCAGGTAATGTAGCATCCAAACACTCATGTGTGAGATGCTGCCAGGATCTATCAAGCCTCGGGTTCGAGGGGCACTCACAGGATATTCCTCCTCTTCCTCCTCCTCCTCCTGAAATCTGTGCCAACCTCTTACCACTGAAGGATAATCCATACCGGTGGAGTCCACCCCTGCCTCCTCATCCTCCTCCACTTCCTCACCCTGACCATCACCAGAGCCCTGGCTAGCCTCATGCGCTCTACTCTGTGAGCTGAACTGCACCTGCTCTTGACCTAGAACCACTGCCTTAAAAAGAGCAATACAATTGCGAAACAATCGGGCCTTCTACATCCTTCGGTGCGTAAGGCTCTGTGTTTGCCTCCTCCTCCATCACTGCTGGGACCTGCTGCCGCAGAGTGCCTAAAGCTTGTTCCAGTAAAAATACAACCAGACGGTCATGCTGATAAGGGCATCATCCCGACTGCCAAGGGTGGTGCAGAGATCCTTCACCTGTCTCCACTGTCTATGGGTCAACACCCCGAGGTCCGCACCACTGCTAGTCAGGCCATGCAACATTTCATACTGCATAATGGCATTATGCTGCTGCCACAATCACTGGAGCATGTGGAAGGTGGAATTCCATCGTGTTACCACATCACATATCAGATGGTTGATGGGGAGGCCAGGATCACGCTGCAATGCTGCCAGCCATGCTGAAGCAAGGGTGTGAACACCGGAAGTATGAGCTAAGACCTCAAACCTTCCTCAGCAGACAGTTAAGAGCCGGGTAGCACTTGAGAAATTTCTGCACAACAAGGCTCATGATTGGTCTGAATGCGCAGAGCCGTCCACAGCTCTTGACCTGTGTGTTGACGGTCTCCAAGACACATTTAATTGAGAAAGGCCTGGTTTCTCTTGGCACGTGATGCTACCTGTCAAGCTTGGGGATCTGGACTCTGCACCAACCCAGCAATGTGGAAGAGTGTCGACCGAGACACATCACCAGAGGTACTGTCATCCAGCATACTCACCCAGTGAGCAGTCAGTGAGATGTAACACCCTTTACTGTGCTTACTAGTCCATATGCCTGTAGTGAGACGGAGTTTGGTGGACACAGATGCAGCCAACGCGCTGGGATTTTTTGCAACATGGGGGCCCAGGGCGGGACAACTTTTTGGAAAAGAAATGCCTGCTTGGGAAAATTGATATTGGGGGCATACCAGGGCCATGAATGGTGGAAGCTTCTGTGTCCCCGGTAAAAAGGAACTTTCCAGGCCAAAAGCCTAGAAATGCTGACTTCGTTTTTGGCTTTTGAATGGTTGGATAAAAGCGTTTTTTTGCTCCCCACCTGGTAAAAAAAGGCTGGTGCTGTGGCTGCTGTATGGTGGCAGCAAAAGCAGTTTAAAGGGAAAAAAATCGGCCCTAAAAAATAATTTTTTTGAATATTTAAAATTATATCACAGTCTATCTAAAAAAACTCACAAAAAAACGTGGGAGGAAATAACAATAACATGGTGGGACCGGGAAAATATACAAAACCTGGCCCCCTAAAACCTATTTAAAACCCCCTTTCCAAATTAAAAAAAGATAAGGATAACCCCCCCAAAAGGGGGTTTCCCTGTCCGCACCCTTGCCCTAATTCAAAAAAACACCCTATTATTCCTCAGGGCCCCCGTCCCAAAATGTTTAATACCCATGACTCATCAGGGGACAGAGGGAAAAGATGAAAGTGGACCGAGTGTCGGGGTTAGTAAAAAAAATCAATGGCTGCAATAAGGGCAAGGCAAAAAATTAAAGGGTGATAAATCCCTGTTGGTAGTTACTCATGCAGAATCGTATGAATGCCGTTTTTTTTAACATAACAAAAAAGGACAACCTTACTTCATCGCACATACCCCTTGTGGTTTGTCATGTAAACCAGTAAAACCACAGCTGTGGGAATACAAAAACAAAAAAAAAAAAAGGGGATACGTAAACAATAACCCCAAGAAGGTCCCCCCCCCCCAAAAAATCACCCATGTAATTCTATTTAGTTTCAAAAATGAAAGTATCTCCCCCCCTGTAAGGGCTTTGACGGGTCGGCGTGTGTGAGACCCCGAAAGCGGGCGGCGCGGGGAAAAGATAAAGGCGGTCACGGCGCCTCCGTGACATCACATAGTGCGCCAGCAAGGGGGAAAATGCCCCGGGGAAGCGTCCCTAGTTGCGGCCAATGCGAGAGAGCACGTGCCGAAATGTAGCAGGAGCGAAAACGGGGCAGCAGATTGCAGGTGTTTTTAAAAAACCATGCTATTTAAACAGTTAGTGAAAGACATTTTTGGGTAGGGAAAAGGAACTGATAATCTTTTCCCAGTTCTCCAAAGGATTTTTGATAGGTTGTTTGAAGTTTGGTCAGTAAATCAAATGTTCAACGGTTTATATACCAGGAAAAAAAAAAAAATGTGATACACTTAAAATAGCTGTGAAATAAAATTTGGGTCATTTAACCAATTTGGTCCCTTTTATTTAGGGTAAAGTCAAAAGCATTCCCTTCTGCAGTAATAATCTGCCCAAAGTTCACGCTTTGAGGGGAAAAAACTCGATCAATGCCCCCATTTGAGGCATTTGGAGTTCCCCCCATGTATTGAATGTTATGCGTGAGATTGGTGTGTCGGTTGATGGCGAATATACCAAATGCTCCCCAATTTCCTCGTCGAGCTGTCTTCTGGTTTTGCCCCACTATCTCAATCCCATGTACAGGTTATCGATATACCCAAACTTGTGTGGTTTTGCATTTAAATAAAAACTTTAATTTGTAGGTTTTTCCCCCCGTGTCATTAGAGAACGTTTTTGTTTTTCCCAAAAATCACAGAAAGAAAGCCCCACATCTGAAAAACCGTTTGGTCTGTTAGCCCATGTCTTTCTTTGGGTTTACAAAGTGGGTATAACCAGACAGTCCCTTTGATTTCTTCCCCTTCTATAGGTATTGGAGGGCCTCCCCCACATAATCCTCCGATGGGGGTCTTTTTTCAAACACATGCAGTATTTGTTTAAGGGTCTGCCTCCCTGAGGGGCGCATTGTCAAAAGTGCCTTTATGCGCAACTTTCCTGTTTTGGGGTTTAAAGAATTTTTTTGGGGAAAAAAGTTAACCCGGTCCCCTTTTCAGTGCATGTTGTATGTTGTTTAATATATAATCTGGGTAGCCCCTAGTCAAAAACCGAGAACTCAAAGTGTTATCCTCCTTCTTGAATTCTTCAAAGGGGGGAACAAATTTCGTCAAATGCAGGTACTGTCCGTGGGATCCCTCTTTTTAAAGGGGTTTTTGGGTGGCAACTCTCCATCGTAGTAGGGAATTTTTTGGCTGTGGGTTTTCGGTGATGGTAGTTTTTAACTCCCCATCCGACCCCTTTCAAAACGATATCAAGGATTTGGGAAAAAAATTTAGAAGAAAAACTCAAACATAAATCTAAGATTAAATGTTTAACTTCAAGTTCTGTACAAACGGTAATTCTTCTTTTGCCCCTTCCAGATGAGAAAATATGTCGTTGAACTAGCCCCCAGGGCTATATGGTCAGAGAAAGGGGAGGGGAGTCCCGAAAACCAGGACGTCTTCCACCAGCCCAGGTAAAGATTTATAGGCGGGGCACAAGAACTGCCCTGGGCCGTACCCTGTGTGGTGGAAGACGTTCCCTCAAACAGGAAATAATTTTCCCTTTTGAGGGTGAAAGCAGAAGTTTTCCCCGACAAACCTGTTGTGAGCCCTAAGGGTACCCTCTGGAAAAGGAAAAAATTAACAGCCCCCGATCCAACGAGTGGGGGTTGACGTATTGGGCCTCTACGTGATCTTGCTAGAAAGCACCCCCCGCCAATCGTAATCTTCAAAACGCTTTTAGATCCTAGTTCCCCCAAAAAAGATGGCAGGGGTTTTTAAAAAATGGTGCCAGTATGTGGTCCAAAAAGATACCAATTCTGAAGAGGGCCCCCATCCCCGAAACAATGGAGTCTCCCCAAGGGGGACACCCCTTGTGGCTTTGGGGCAAGGGGGAAAAAAGTAGCAACCCTTTTGGGGTACGTGGATTTAGGAAGTATATTAATTGGTAAAAGAGTTCCCTCTCTTTTGCCTGTTTAATAAACTTTTTAGTTCTGCCGAAAACCCATGTAGGATCTGTGTTAAGTGCATAACAATTTTTATCCATTAAAAAAAAATTTTAGGCACATCTCCCGATTTGTTGAAAAATTTATCATACATTTTTTCCCCCCCCTTTTCAGGGGCTTAATGCATAAGTCGCGGTTTCTTTCATAAGGATTCTGTCTCCCGTTCAGATTTAAAATAATTGGTCCATCTGACTCTTTAAACTTGGAGATCTTTAAGGATAACTAAAAATACCTAATGCAAGAAGCCTCCGCTATTGTTGGCAGCTTATACTCTTGGCCCTCAGGTTTGTATGTGGGCCCTTTCCAATGTCGTTTTGTGGAATTTTTGCCCAAACCAAATGAAATCTTACATCCTGCAGCTATCAACAGGGTCCCCATTTAAGGGGCCTCTCGTCTATTTTTTTTTGGGAAGAAAATTTTTCCAGTAGAGTTTGCTAGCTAATACATGTTAGTCCTTGGTCCATGTGTACATGTTGAATCTCATTGTCGGGACAAATGATGTCCTTACGTAATAGTTTATCCTTTAGCGTCAGTTTTATCTGACAAATTATTATCTGGGATTCTAGTTTTGTGGGCCTGACTAATTTCGGTAGTGGGGTTTGGGGTTCGTTCTCTTAATCGGATTTGATAAAAACGGGGGCTATAAAACGCTGTCGTTTCCCCCCTTTCTCTGAGAGCCTCTTCTCCCCCGGGTTTCCCCCGTCCTTTGTGATTAGAAGGTCTTTGACTCCTTCCCCCTTTAGAGTTGACTGCTCAGTTTTTTGTTGAAGAAAGGGCAGTGGGTATCTCTTTTCCAGGGTTCAGTTACCCAGGGGACCGTTAACCCTTATTTTCCCTGAAATCTGTAGATCCCTTAAAAAATTGACGATTTTTCCCTTTTTTTAAAGGGGATGTTGAAATCGTTCAAATTCCCTGAAATTTTTTCCTTTTTTCCTGTTCTTTTTTCAATTAGGTAAGGGTAA
>JAODAL010053130.1:0-25502 GCA_025379985.1 Phyllomedusa bahiana | reverse complement strand
CACCCTGGGAACATCGCTGCGATGCAGTCTGAGGCGTGGCCAAGGTGGGGCGTCTGATCTGGGGTGCGGTCTAGTGGTCCACAGCCCAGGGTGGTTGTGAGGTTTTCATTGAACATTTGCAGCCGGGTAAGGACATGGGGGAGGAGATTGGGGGCAGGGGGACGCTGGTGTCTGTGATTCTTGAGTATTAGGGAGCGGAAATTTCGGATGTTAAATAGCAGGTTTGTCCTGAGAAGACTAAATTAGTGATAATAAAGGAGTAAAGTTGTGGTCAGAGGGCAAAAGGGAAATTTTTAAATAAGTTAGAAATTGGGGGAAAGATGACAGAAGCCCAAAAACAAGAGATTTCCCCATCCTTGTTTTTGGGAAAGGTCAGTAAACTGCAGAACCCAAAGAAGGGTTTTAGTGAAAAAAACTGTGAGGTGAAGGAGACATGGGGTCACAATGGGGATGTTAAAATCCCCCATGATGAAGGGGGTATTTTAGTAGAGGAAGTGTGGGACCGGCACAAAATTACCAGAAACGGCGGGGGGCCGGGGGGTTGTAACAATCGATCTGAGGGAAAAGGGGCCGAAAGAGTCGAGGGTGGCCCAAAGGGGGGGAAAGTGAGTGGGGGTACAGGGGGAATGCCTGGTGGGTGCATTGTGGAGAGAAAAGTAACCCGATCCTCCACCCGGGCCTTTTCCCTCAGGTCGGGGGTGGGGGTAAAAGTTAGGCCACATGGTAGGGGCACAAGGGAACGGTGTCAGATGGGGTGGGGCCCTGTTTCGTGGGCACAGTTGAGGGAGTTGGAGAGAAAGAGGCAGAAAAGCAGGATTTGTGCAGACGGATCGGGCATTTTTCCAGAGATAAGGCTGGAAAAATGTCTGTGCACTTTAGTAGATGCAGCTATGCTTAAAAATCAGGGTCTTAACAATTGCAGTGGGATTTTGCCAGCAACATATAAGCATATTTGGAAATGTTATGGCTACAATATGAACATTCACATTTTGGACTGCATATTAGTTTTGGGTAAACAGGAGCAAAAGTGAATGTAAAGGGCTTAGTTATGAGGTGCGCTGTAATGCAATGAACATCCCTAGAACTGGCCTTACAGTACACAGGAAAAATAACAATAGAAATAGTTTTGGAATAGGACTTTTTTTTTAAGTAAAAAATGTTCAGAAACAAACTTTAAAAAAGGAAACTAGTACTTACAGTATGTCACAGTTTCACTTAGTATCAGCATGCAGCAACACATCCAAGTTTCCCTGTCCTTTTATCTGTTCCATCCTGAAGGTCTGGGCAATGAAGAGATCCAGGTCATCCAAATAGAGTAATGGCCCTCTCCTGGCACTGTGTGCAAGTCGGCGGGAATCATACCAGTGCTTATTTACCTCAAGGACAAAACATCTTGACAAATCATGAGAGTCACTATGCCCTTCCACATTGTCGATTTCTCTGCCAATGGAAGGCGATCTGAGTGGCCAGACCAGAGGTGCAGCTAAAGCATCAGGTTCAGTGTGGTTGCAGGGTCCAGAGCAGGTTTCTAGAGGCATAAGTGGGGGGGCTGACATGTGAGCCCGAGGGAGACATCAGAAAGCTGCCCATAACACGCAGCCTGATCCTGAACCTGGAAAATGATCATCAACTCAGCAGGCACAGAAACCTGGACTAAGTCGGAGGCAGCATTTGGGTCCATGTCTTTAGCAATCTATCATACATGAAAAAACTTTGAGACTCTCGGTTCACATATTTTGATCAAAAGATGTTTAAAGGCCCACGACTTTCAACGTGATCTCAAAATCGGGCAGTCCCCATCCATCTTTACCTCTCAATCGAGCCAAATCAGGCCTCTCGCTGGGTCAACCGACCCCCATTATTCAGAGAGAAAAAATAAAAAAACACCCAACCTGCAAAGCTGCCCTTCTTATGACAGCCGTGAGAGTGGGCGGGGACAGAAACCCAAATGGAAGCACCCCTTCCTTCCCATAAGGTTAAAATCAATGTACACCAAGTATAACGTAGTTTCTGCACACAAAAACATTTCTGAAAAAACGTAAAGCACACCTGGGTGCCCCTGGCCGGGCTGCGGCCCACAAGTAATTATACAAGTACACACACAGACCGCCCCCAGCGGCACAGTACTGCAAAAAGGGCAATACACTACGTGGAAATCCCCAAAGAAGCATTTTATGCTATCTATCATACATGAAAAAACTTTGAGACTCTCGGTTCACATATTTTGATCAAAAGATGTTTAAGCTGCCCACGACTTTCAACGTGATCTAAAAATCGGGCAGTCCTATCCTATCTTACCTCTCAATCGAGCCAATCAGGCCTCTCGCTGGGTCAACCAACCTTCATTATTCAGAGAGAAAAAATAAAAAAAACACCCAACCTGCAAAGCTGCCTTCTTATGACAGCCTGTGAGAGTGGGCGGGGACAGAAACCCAAAATGGAAGCACCCCTTCCTTCCCATATAGGTTAAAATCAATGTACACCAAGTATAACGTATGTTTCTGCACACAAAAACATTTCTGAAAAAACGTATGCAAACCTGGGTGCCACGGGCAGGGCTGCGGCACCCCCTGTAATTATACATGTACACCCACACACCGCCGCCAGCGGCACATTTCTGCAGAAAGGGCAATACACTACGTGGAAATCACTAAAGAAGCATTTATGCTATCTATCATACATGAAAAAACTTTGAGACTCTCGGTTCACATATTTTGATCACAAGATGTTTAAGCTGCCCACGACTTTCAACGTGATCTCAAAATCGGGCAGTCCTATCCAATCTTTACCTCTCAATCGAGCCAATCAGGCCTCTCGCTGGTCAACCGACCTCCATTATTCAGAGAGAAAAAATCAAGAACACCCAACCTGCAAAGCTGCCCTTCTTATGACAGCCTGTGAGAGTGGGCGGGGCCCGAAAGCCAAAATGGAAGCACCCCTTCCTTCCCATATGGGTTTAAAAAATCAATGTACACCAAGTATAAACTATGTTTCTGCACACAAAAACATTTCTGAAAAAACGTTTTCAAACCTGGGCCACTGGCAGGGCTGCGGCATACATGTAATTATACATGTACACACACAGACCGCCGCCAGCGGCACATTTCTGCAAAAAGGGCAATACACTACGTGGAAATCCTTAAGAAGCATTTATGCTATCTATCATACATGAAATAACTTTGAGACTCTCGGTTCACATATTTTGATCAAAAGATTTAAGCTGCCACGACTTTCAACGTGATCTCAAAATCGGGCAGTCCTATCCTATCTTTACCTCTCAATCGAGCCAATCAGGCCTCTCGCTGGGTCAACCGACCTCCATTATTCAGAGAGAAAAAAAAAAAAAACACCCAACCTGCAAAGTTTGCCCTTCTTATACAGCCTGTGAGAGTGGGGGGGACAGAAACCCAAAATGGAAGCACCCTTCCTTCCCATATAGGTTTAAAATCAATGTACACCAAGTATAACGTATGTTTCTGCACAAGTTTTTTCATGTATGTCGTGGGCAGCTTAAACATCTTTTGATCAAAATATGTGAACCGAGAGTCTCAAAGTTTTTTCATGTATGATAGATAGCATAAATGCTTCTTTAGGGATTTCCACGTAGTGTATTGCCAGTTTAGAATAAATGTCCCGCTGGCGGCGGTCTGTGTGTGTACATGTATAATTACATGTGTGCCGCAGCCTGCCGTGGCACCCAGGTTTGCAATAATTTTTTTTCAGAAATGTTTTTGTGTGCAGAAACATACGTTATACTGGTGTACATTGATTTTAAACCTATATGGGAAGGAAGGGGTGCTTCCTTTTTGGGGTTTTTCTGTCCCCGCCCACTCTCACAGGCTGTCATAAGAAGGGCCCAGCTTTGCAGGTAGGGTGTTTTCTAATTGTTTCTCTCTGAATAATGGAGGTCGGTTGACCCAGCGAGAGGCCTGATTGGCTCGATTGAGAGGTAAAGATAGGATAGGACTGCCCGATTTTGAGATCACGTTGAAAGTCGTGGGCAGCTTAAACATCTTTGATCAAAATATGTGAACCGAGAGTCTCAAAGTTTTTCATGTATGATAGATAGCATAAATGCTTCTTTAGGGATTTCCACGTAGTGTATTGCCCTTTTTGCAGAAATGTGCGCTGGCGGCGGTCTGTGTGTGCACATGTATAATTACATGTGTGCCGCAGCCCTGCCAGTGGCACCCAGGTTTGAATACGTTTTTTCAGAAATGTTTTTGTGTGCAGAAACATACGTTATACTTGGTGTACATTGATTTTAACCTATATGGGAAGGAAGGGGTGCTTCCATTTTGGGTTTCTGTCCCCGCCCACTCTCACAGGCTGTCATAAGAAGGGCAGCTTTGCAGGTTGGGTGTTTCTTATTTTTTCTCTCTGAATAATGGAGGTCGGTTGACCCAGCGAGAGGCCTGATTGGCTCGATTGAGAGGTAAAGATAGGATAGGACTGCCCGATTTTGAGATCACGTTGAAAGTCGTGGGCAGCTTAAACATCTTTTGATCAAAATATGTGAACCGAGAGTCTCAAAGTTTTTTCATGTATGATAGATAGCATAAATGCTTCTTTAGGGATTTCCACGTAGTGCATGTCTTTAGCAACACACGGTACTAAATGAATAGAAAGCAGCTACCATTCATGAATTCTGTTGTAGGTTTATATGAATTTTTGCATATAATTACGTCAAAATTTGACATTGTGTCAAAAATATGCTATGCAAGGCATATGACATGACATACAGTATTTAAGAACCCACATACAAAACTTTCATACACTTAGGGTATGTTCACACGGCGTAATTTAGGTATGCATTTCGACACGTATTTGCACTCTAATACGAGTGAGATGCGTGCCGCAATTACGGTAATCCATAGTTCTCATGGAGAACTATGGATTACGCCTCCTCTCCCCGCTCGTACAATACGATCGTATTGTACGCACGGGGAGATAAGTGACATGTGTATGGGACTGGTGGGCTGCCGGCCCCCCCGTACCGCGGGGGTACACGCTGATTAGCGCTAGCTCCCGAGACACACGATGTACTGCGGCACGTACTGTACGCGCCGTAATAAATTGTGTGATCATAGCCTAAGGTGCCTTCTATACTAAGAAAAAGCTAGTTAGAACTGGCATGTCAGCGCTAAGTTCATACATGTCGCAAATTATGTCAATTACCATGGATCACCTCTTTCCTACTAACTAGATGCCTACTCAGGTCTGCTCTACATTTTTATTGTTGGTGCACTTTGGCTCTGTTATATATTTGTGTTGTTCTGTCTTTCTATGTCGCTGATGCTACCCAGCTTCTTCAATTAACTCTGTGCTTAAGCCACTCTCTTCTGTGCCCCATAGCTACTAATGCCATGAAGATCTATTATTTACTCCAGTGTCTTAAAAATAGGTTCCATTTGAAAGCACAAGTGTATCTACTGCTGTTTATCCTAGTAAACACCAAGCCTGTTCCTGACCTTGTACTGTCATTTACCATGACTTTCTGAATGATCCTCATTCTGTAAAATCTCCACTACCCTCACTTCAGCCTGTCTGACTTCAGCTTCTATCACCTTTCCTAGTACCTCATCTTTAATTTCAAATGATGCTAGAGTCAGCTAGTTAGCAACCTTGGATTCCACGTGGCAAATCTATACCTCCTTTGAAGAAGCATTACTTAATCTCTTAGAGCTTGCTGGCCAGTTTAGACCCATGTCAAATCCATTATGAAACTTTTTTCTGCTTATGTCACATTTTTTATGGCTTTTCTATTTTGTGACATTAAAGGTGGCATGTATGAAATTTGGCATTTAAATTTCAAACTTCATGCACATAATAATAGCCTAGAATGCGCCTGATTTATGAACCCACTCTACAGCAGGTCATAAATCAGGCGCATTCTAGCACTAGTACAACATTTCTGGCTCAAGTATATAGTTACATAGCTACATAGTTTGTAAGGCTGAAAAAAGAAAAGACGTCCATTCAGTTCAGCCTATTGTGCTAAAGTGTTGATCAAGAGGAAGGCAAAAAACCCCAATGAGGTAGAAGCCAATTGTCCTCATTTTAGGGAAAAAATTCCTTCCCAACTCCAATCTGGCAATCAGAAAAATCCCTCGATCAACAACCCTAATCCAGAATCCTAGACACTATAACTTGTTATATTATTACACTCCAGAAATGCATCCAAACCCTTTTTGAACTCTGTTATAGAATTCACCATGACAAGTTCCTCTGGCAGAGAGTTTCACAGTCTCACTGTTCTAACAGTAAAGAATCCCTTTCTATGTTTATGTAGAAACTTTCGTTCCTCAAGACGTAGAGGATGCCCCCTTGTTCTAGATACAGTCCTGCGTATAAATAAATCTTGGGAGAGATCTCTTTATTGACCTTTGATGTATTTAAACATATTTATTATGTCCCCCCAAAGCTGTATTTTCTCTAAACTAAATAACCCTAACCTTGCTAATCTTTCTGGGTATTGAAGGCCACACAGTCTTTTTTTTTATTTTTGTTGCCCGCCTTTGTACCTGTTCAAGCTCTACAATGTCTTTCCTGTGCACTGGTGCCCAAAACTGTACACAATATTCCATGTGTGGTCTAACCAGTGACTTGTATAATGGGAGAATAATGTTCCCATCATTTAAATCTATGCCCCTTTTAATACACCCCATGATCCTGTTTGCCTTGGCAGCTGCTGTCTTACACTGGCTGCTACAATTAAGTTTACTGTCCACCAGGATTCCCAAGTCCTTCTTCATTTCACTTTTACCCAGTGTTTTTCCATTTAACATGTAGTCATGTCATGGATTTTTCCTCTCAATGTGCATAACCTTGAATTTATCTGTGTTAAACCTCATCTGCCATTTCTCTGCCCAGGCCTCCAACTTACCCAGATCCCTTTGTAATAACACATTATCCTATATTGTGTTGATTACTTTACAGAGCTTAGTATTATCTGCAAAGTTTGATATTCTACTGTGCAATCCATGTGTAAGATAATTTTAATTCATTTAATGAAAATATTAAAAAGAGGATAGGGCCCAATACTGAGCCCTGTGGTACCCCACTAGTAACAGGGATCCAGTCTGAGTATGCACCGTTAATTACCACCCTTTGTTTTCCATCACTGAGCCAGTTGCTTACCCACTTGCACACATTTTCCCCAGTCCAAGCATTCTCATTTTACTTACCAACCTTTTATGTGGCACTGTATCAAATGCTTTAGATAAATCTAGATATATTACATCCAGTGCTTCACCCCTATCCAGTCTAGAACTAACCTCCTCATAGAATCTGATGAGATTAGTTTGACAAGACCGATCCTTCATAAACCCATGCTGGAACGGTGTTATACATTTATTTTCGGTGAAATACCTGCCTATAGTTTCCAGGATCACTTTTTGACCCCTTTTTGAATATTGGCACCACATTTGCTATGCACCAATCCGTTAGGACATATCCCGTAATTAGACAATCCATAAATATTAAGAACAGGGGCCTATCTATGACATCACTTAAATCCCTTAGGACACGCGGGTGTATGGCATCAGGACCTGGGGATTTGTCAATTTTAATCTTCTTAAGACGGTGCTGCACTTCTTCCTGGGTTAGACAAGAAACATTTAAGTTGGAGTTTACCTCATCCCTCGTCTCATCATCAGAAATGTCATCCTCCTCGGTAAAGACGGTAGAGATAAAATTGTTTAATATGTTTGCTTTTTTCTCATCGCCCTCTACAGTCTCTCCCTCAATACTTTTCAAAGGGACTATACCGTTAAAAGTGGTATACCTGTTCCAGCAGTAATGCACCTAGAAATGCCGTAGCGAGACTATAAATCTATAGCTTTGTACGGTTCAAGTGCGTCCCACCTCCCCGAAATTAGGCGCATTACAATGTACCGATGGCACTCTGTAATGCGCATGATAATGTTGTGCGGGCCACTTAAAAATGTAGCAAACGGGGAAGCGCCTGATATTGGCCTGAAACAAAGCCAGATATCTGGTGCAGCCCCGTTCATGGATGCCGCCCCAAGTACTTTTTCCTGGTGTTTTTTACTGCAGGTTTTAGAAAAAAATCCACACCAGAAAGCTATACTAACAGCATACTAAGTTTTAAATGTCAATGAGCTCAATAATGCAAACATATTAAAATCATAAGACTGACTTATCTTCTTTCTAATAATATTGAAGGTTCCCTTTTTCCTACTTTGCACTGTTGGTATAGTTTTGAAAAATTTAATTTCCCTTTTTTCTATATTGTAAATCTAAATGAAAATTATGGCAATATATAAATACAAGTAACACATATTTGTTTATCATATGTGAATATAAGTTTTTAGGAAAAATGCTTAATTTGTGAAAGATTGAAAAGTAACCAAGGACATGTTATTTTATATAGAGAAGGTGTTAATTAAAAGTTGTGTTCCTGTTTTCTTTTTCCTTATAACTAAAATGAAATTATTTAACTCAAAATAATTTAATCAATTACACATATTCATTTAGTCCATTAAATATTGCTTACTAGTCTGGAAAAAAATTAAATAGAGCAGAAATGTAGCAGGCCTTCTGACTTTTTTATAATTAGAATTCAACAACCATTAAGTATAAAGTAATTGATTGAAAACAGTTGAATTGTTGAATACACACACACAAACAGAAACACACTCACACGCACACACCAATCAGTCATCAAATTGTAACCAGCTGTCTAATACTGTATATGAAAGGGACTTCCTGCGTTTTGTGTAAGCTGCAATTGTGGTCATGAATTTTACCCTTTACTCCTACAGGGAGTTGTGGGTTTTGCTGCATCAGGATTTCCAGCTTACAGGCCCTAAAATAGCTTCCAATGGGCAGCTAAGTGCAGCAGTGATTACAGAACAGGAATGTCAGAACAGTCCAGATTCAGAAGTTGGGATATAAAACAACACTGTAGAGCTAGGTCCAGAATGTAGATCATCTTCACAGAGCATAACTTTGAGCACAATACTGAAACATGGATACAGGACAGGAATCAAAATACTAAATAATCACATGGATATAAAACTAGAACTATAGAGTGATCAGACAGGCCAGAAAAGAATCAGATTTACAAGGCAAAAAGGATCCAAGAACAGGACAAGCCAGAACCAGTGAGAAACCAGGAATAAAGTCAAGAACAAGGACCATGAACATGTCCAAGATGGAGGTCCCGTAGCAGACCAGGAATTAGAAACAAAAGCAGAATACTTTTACACAATAGAAATGACTATGTAAAATGTCGTGTTTTTATATCATTACATTCTGCGACTCTTAACTTTTATACTTTTCTATACACAGAGCTCAGTAGGGGCTTGTTTCTTTGCTGGATGAATTGACATTTTCATTGCTATATAACACTATGATCACTTTTAATCAGGGATTTTGTGAGACAGGATGAATAAAATACATCAATACTGGTAGCGTCTTTTATTTTTATTTTTTACAGGGGTCACCATGTGAGATAAATAACACCAAACTTTGACTCGATAAGTGCCTTTGTAATGCGCCAAATATACTTTTTAGTGTGCCAAAGATTAGGGGCATTCTGAGGCCGTGTCACACTACATTCATAGAAGTAGACATATTTATGATTCTTCAATGCCAAATCTAGGCACAGAACAGTTAAACCAAGTTAAAGGAGTTCTTCCTGAGCCAGACTTGTCATATTGGCACTAGGCTGCGCCTGTATGTATGAACTGCAGAAGAACAGGTTCATACATTCTGGCATATTCTATATTGCCTTAAAGCTATTTAGAACTGGCCTGTCAGCCCCAGGATTCATACATGTCGCCCTTACTGTCTTTCCTTCCTTTTTAATGCTCATTTAATAAGCAAAGCACCTGTAACACTCAGAAGTCATAATTATAGAGCTTCACTAACTTTTTATCTCTCTGCTGTTAATGTTTAGTCAGTGTGCTCAGTAAAAGACATGAGCAGTACGAGTGTTTGTGTGTTATAAGTTTAGTTAGATTGTGTTTGTCTTAATTTGCAACATAGATACAGTGGGTGGCAAAAGTATTCATACCTCCTGAACTGTTCTTCATTTTTAAACGTCACAGCTATAAAATTAAGGGTGACAAGTCCCATGAGGGCTGCACGATTTTTTGGGTGTATTTTGCACCAAAAATTGTTGACCCTCTATTCTCTATATAAACGAACTGTCATACACCAAAACTAGGCACATTTGACACTATTGAATGCGTCTAAAGTAGGCGCTTCAAATATTCTAGCAATGATATGCTATGCACCTTTTTTGGGTATACACCTAAATTAGGTGCATTAAATCTGCTATACAAGGTATAACACATGAGAGATTTTTGACAGGTTTATTTATTCAGACACATTATATACTCATTTAATGTGCCTTAAAACTGGCATGGAAGCGCCTCTTTTCTGACATGTCGCCCTAATTTTTTATTGATATTTTTTGTAATAGAGCAACGCAATGTAGCAAGTATTTGTGAAGTGTAAAGAATATGATATATGCTTTTCCAAATTTTGCCAAATTAAAGAACTGAAAAGTGTAGCGCTTATATGTATTCAGCCCTCTGAACTCTGATACCCCTAATTAAAATTCGGTGTTAAGTCCAGTGTGACCAACTGCCTTTAGAAGTTACCTAATGAGTAACTAGAGAACTTGTGTATAACTACAGCTGTTATGTGAAGGCCTTAAAGTTTTTTCTAGAGAACATTAGTAAACAAACAACATTATGAAAATCAAGGAACACACCAGACAGCCCAGAGATAGAGTTGAGGCAAAATGTATTAGGTTAGATTTTAAAAAATAGTCCAAGCTCTGAACATGTCACAGAGCACTGTTTAGTCCATGATCTGTAAATGGAAGGAGTTTAGCACAACTGTTAACCTACCAAGACATGGCTTTCCACCTAAACTGACAGCCCAGACAAGAAGAACACTAATTAGAGAAGCAACCAAGAGGTCCAGGGTCACTCTGGAGGAATTGCAGAGATCCACAGCTCAGGTGGGAAAACTATTAAATTGCATACTCCACAAATCTGGCCTTTATAAAATAGTGGTAAGAATAAAGAACTTTTTGAATGTGAACCATAAAAAGTCCCATTTACAATTTGCAAAAAGCTATTTAGGTGACACAGCAAGCATGTGGAAGAAATAACTCTAGTCAGATGAGACCAAAATGGAACTTTGTGGCCTAGATGCCAAATGCTATGGAAAGTCAGCACTGCACATCACCCTGAACACACCATCCCCCCAACATAAAGCATAGCGGGTGGTAGCATCATGCTGTGGGGATGCTTTGCATCAACAGCTACTGGGAAGCTAGTTGATGGGGAGATGGATGGAGCTAAATACAGGGCAATCCTGGAGTAAAACCTGTTAGCGGCTGCAAAAGATTTGAGACTCTGGCATAGGTTCACCTTCTAACAGGACAACGACCCTAAAGATACAGCCAAAGTTCCAATGCAGTGGTTTACATCAAAGCATATTAATGTGATAAAATGACCCAGTCAAAGTCCAGACCTAAATCTCATTTAGAATCTGTGGCATGACTTGGAAATTAATGTTCACGAACATTTGCCAAACAATCTGACCAATCTTAGAGCTATTTTGCAAAGAAAAATGGGCAAAAATTCCAGCTTCTAGATGTTGAAAGTTGGTAGAGACATGCCACAACAGACTAGCAGCTGTCATTGCAGCTAAAGGTGGTCCTACAATACTTTGACCCAGCGCTGAACAACGCACTTTTCAGTTTTTTAATTCACAAAAATTTGGTACAGCATGTATATTTTCTTTTGTAAAGTGGCAACAGCAGGAAGGGTTTACAATGGCGTATACATCCTGGCCAGGGTCCTTGCGTGCACTTTCCGATGTCCCGACACATGCCCCCAAGGTAAGGAGCCTTGGGGAATGAAAGGCCAAAATTAGATGGATGTCAACAGTACAGACTGTCGACATATGTTTAACACATTTAAGGTTAGTATGGCTTCAGCCATTTCCTGGGTCGGCCTTTCATTGGGAGTGAGCATAGAGCAGGGTGGGTGCTCACTCCCCATGAGTATAAAAGTCAGCAGGTAAGCTGACTAGGGTGGTTACAACCCCTGGCTACCTTTAAGCCTTGGGTGGAGAACTGCTGGAAAACCAGCAGGGAACTTACAGACTGTCAGTTAGCTGGTCTCTGTTAGCTAGAGCCCAGACGGGCAGGCGTTTTGTTTTTGTTTGTGTTTGCACACTTGCACTTTGCATTTTCTGTTTGCTGCCAATAAAATACAGAAGCCCTGTATTTTTCACCTGGAATACGTCTCTGTCTCTGCCTGAAAACGTGAGTCACGATCCCAGAGACGTTAAAGCTCACACTTTATACTTTACAAATACTTGTTACTTTGTGTAAAATATCAGTGAAATACATTTAAGTCTGTGGCTGTAACATTTAAAAATTAGAAACAGTTCAAGGGGTATGCATACTTTTGCAACCCACTTTAAGAATCAGGCCACATTTTATATTGAATCAATGCAGATACCCAGGTAATAAAAAATGTATATACAAGTCTCAATTAAAAATTGCTTCTCCTCAGAAATGTATAAAAAAATATGAGTTTCTTAGTATACAGTACTTGCCACCGCAGGGCGACCTCTTTAAAATGGATTCCTACATTAATACATATAGCACCGCATAGCGAGCACAGCAAAAGCAACACCAGTAAAGGGAACCCCAAGCAGCCCAAACAACCAGCTGCCAGACCTAGCACCTACGCTCTACAGAGGCAAGTTGGCTTATACTGATCAAAAAGTATACTAAATACCTCATGTTGATTTTTGTAAATTTTTGCTGAGAGGCAGTTGATCCATGTATAAGCTGTGGATGTATGGTCCAGGACTTTCCCTCCAAACTTGAATAGCCTTAGTAACTCTTCTAGTTTACTACATACAGGTCTATATACAGTAAGGTAAATCTGATGATCCAAACCTTGCAGATTTAATGACTTGTTTGAGTTTCTTCAATAAAGAATAATACTTACTGCTCTTGTCTAGCAGGAGTTTTTAAAACTGGCCTAATGTTTAATGATACCTTGTGCACTACTTGTTTGGCACATTACCATATAAAGTATTGCAATATAGTTTACAAGTAACTCTAATGCTACATACAGTATATTTCCTTTGCTAGCATAACAATATCATCATTATACACTGTAAAAATTATACATTGCAGAATGCCTAAATATGCTACATCTGTAGCATTGTCATACAATGTCAAGATAATAACTTCCTACAGACCTTAGGAGATATACCAACTAACAGTAAGTACACAACAGCTCCATATATGAACAGGTCTAAAAACAGAACCAAACAATGTCTAAAGAGTAGTGTTGAGCGAGTATTATCGACAAAGTTGAGAGAGATTTGAAGATTTTATGTAAGGTAGAGAATTTTAAAGGAGCACCTACCGCTGTAAAGTCACAGTGGGGAGCGCGGGGGGGGGGGGTCCCGCAGGCGAACACAGACAAGCTCTTTAAAGAATACTGGATATATTTTCACCAAGACTTAGTGTAGACATTGCACTGCAATAGCTTTATTATTAACAGTTTTCTATTGAAATTTTTTCCTGGATATTGGGCAGCCTGAACTTATATTAGGATACACATCTTTTCTAGTAACTGCAGGTCTCTTTTTTGGGTTTGAAAAAATTCCTTTTATTATCAGTATACATTTCAGATGGGTTTGTTCTTTTTCAATTTTGCCCATTCCAGCTTTGTTGATATAGCCACCTTGCAGTTAAAATTAGAATCCAGCAATTTTGTAGTCAGCACAGGTTGAAAGGTGCCAAAAATACCTTTTATTTTCCATACATTACAGATACGTGTTTTTTCACTTTGGCGCAGTACAGCTTTGTTGATAGAGCTACTTTGCAGCTCAATGTGAATTACAGCAATTTTGTAGACACCAAGGTGAATTAAAAAGGTGCCAAAATACCTTTTATTTTTTCGAATACATTTCAGATACGTGTTTTTTTCACTTTTGGTCAGTCAAGCTTTTTTTATAGATACTTTGAGTTAAATTTGAATTACAGCAAATTTAGTAGTCACCACAGGTGAATTGATAGGTACCAAAAAATCGGCACAGTTTTTATGTTGATCGAAATTTTTAGATCATGCGATAATTTAGGTTAAAATATGTGCATCATCTATTGAGATTGCGCCATTTTCGGCGCTTCCTTCATTTTGGCGGCCAGCAAATCACTTACAGAATAGAGCAGGGTGAGATGGGTGTGCGACGGCATGACTGGGATGTGTATGGTTGCGATTGGCTGGAAAAAAACACATGACCTGTTTTAATAGATCAGCCCTTCCTGTTCATGATCGTGTCTGTCAGCGTCTCAGAGCAGTAGGACGTGCTCTCTGCCTATGTACAAACAGCTCAGCGAAATGATTCTATTCTTCACAGAGAAAGCTCTTTCTGTTAGCTGGGATCCTTACAACTTAGTTTTGATCAGAGATTTTAAGATTTTATGTAGTAAGGTAGAGAATTTTAAAGGAGCACCTACCGCTGTAAAGTCACGGTGGTAGCGAGGGGGGAGGGGGGGGTCCGTGGGCGAACCCAGACAAGCTCTTTTTAAAAAATACTGGATATAGTTTACCAAGGGCTTAGTGTAGACATTGCACTGCAATAGCTTTATTATTAACAGTTTTCTATTGAAATATTTCCTGATATTGGGCAGCCCGAATTTATTAGGATACACAAACTTTTCTTTGTAACTGAGGTCTCTTTGTTAGGTGCAAAACTCCCCTTTTATTAAATTAGAATCCAGCAATTTTGTAGTTCAGCACAGGTTGATAAGGGGCTAAAAAATAACCCTTTTATTATCCGAATACATTTCAATACGTTTTTTTTTTACTTTGGGCAGTACAGCTTTGTTCATTGGGATGAAGTGAAAAACCTTTTGCACTTAATTGGGGGAATAATACATAAAAACACATTTTGGTAAGGTTTCACCCACAGGAAAGAATTTTTTAAAGGGTGGGCCAAAAATACCTGTTATTATCAGATTACAAAACAGATACGTGTTTTTTGCACTTTTTCCCAGTCCAGATTTGTTGATAGAGCCACCTTGCAGTTAAATTTGAATCCAGCAATTGTGTAACTTACCACAGGTGAATTGATAGGTCCCTAAAAATCCCTTTTATTACCCGAATACTTTAAAAGGGATACTTTTTTGTATTTTTTTTTTTGGGGGAGAACCAGCTTTGTTCATTGACACCTTGCACTCAAATGTGAAAAAAACCAAATTTTTGGTAGTCACCACAGGTGATTGATAGGGGGCCAAAAATACCTTTAATATCTTTATACATTTCAAACAGGATTTTTTTTTTTACTTTTGGTCATTCAAGCTTTTTTGGGAAGAACCTTGCATTTAAAATTGAAAATCCTGCAATTTTTTTTTGATTGGGGGATTAGAAAAATAGCTGTGATTTGCTGCTTTTATTAAGGGGACTTTCCAAAACTGTTCCTTACCTTTTAAAAATTTTATTTTTCTGAACGGGAGCGAAATTCAGGTTTTTAAGCAAAACAAAGAGGGGGGAAAGGACATGGGGGGTAGGGGTTTACGGGGAAAAGGGGTCCCCTTCCAGGGTGGCGGACAAACAGGGCATGCCAGGGGATCGTAAATTTTGGAAAGGACCCCGGGCCTGTCATCGCGGGGTCGGGGCCCTGTGAATCTCAGTAAGGGAACAGCTTTAAAACCCCGGGAAGAAATCCAGCATTTTAAACCTCATCGCCCTTTCCCAGTAGGGCCACAAATTGGGTTTTCAGCAAAACCCCAGCACCCGCCCAACATAAAGGGCACCCCCCAAAATTTACAACCGTGTACCCACCACTTTTGGTTTTTCCTTTTTCTGAAGACATCTTTGATGAAAAATTGCGGTTGGGGTCAGAAGGCATGTTAAAAGAAAAAGGGGCCCAAAGGGGATGATTTCTCTGCTCTAAACGAAAAGTTATGAGCCATCAGAGGAGGAGAAGGAACCCGGTCAATCGGCAAAAAATTCCCCAGAGGGGGGGGCAACCCCTTGCAGTCCCTCTTGCTTTTTGGGCCCGGGAAAGCCCCTGGTGCAGAAGGGGTCAGGAACAAAGTCCCCTGTGTTAAATTAAAGGGTTGAGGGAAAATTGGGCGGATCCAACGTGGTTTTTTCAGCAGAATTTGTTTGCGAGCGCTTCATCACGGGAACGGGGGAGGAAGCGAGGGGGTTTAAGGTCAGAAAGGGTTCCGCCTCAAAAAGGGGAAATGGGGGGGTAGGGGCAAAAACCCGGGTGAAAATGTTCCCCCGCCGGGCCCACGGTCCCCAAAACCCCCTCCTTGTTTCCGCCGTAAAAAAAGGTCCAGGCCCTCTAAAGCCGGGGCCCTTCTTTGAACAACCCTTTCTGATTCACCCAGCCGTTTCAAAACCCCGCCTTTGCCGTAAAGGGCTTTAAGTAAGGCAAAAACCCTTAGGGGGTTAACCACCCCCCAACATGCCCTAGCCCACGGAAGCGAATTTTGAGTTGAAAGAAGGCTTTCATTTTTGGCCCAAAAAAAGGCTAGCCCGACGCCGGGCTCCCAAAAAACTGTCACCCCCCTTTGGGCCCTCCCCTCCCCCTTCCGCCCCACCAAGCGTTCCAAACCCCAGTCCCCCATGTCTCTCAGGCCCATAATCAGGGATCGGGCCTACGCTTCACCCTCCACCCCCCCGGGAGTCCCAAACCCAAAACCCCCCAAAGGGGAGCATCCCCCCCCCCTTCCCCTTTCCAAACCATTTTGATAAACCTTTGCATGCCGAAACAGGGGCCGTCTAGCAGCCGGTTTCTGTCTTCCGGGTTTAGGGGCAGAAAAAAAACTTTAAAAAAAAAACCCAAATTCCAAAGCCAAAAGCCCTGAATGTGGGCTTTGCCGGGGATTTGGGCCTTGGAAAGGGGTTCCCTTTTCCGTCTGGGGGAAAACCCAGATGGGTTTCCCCCAACTCGGGCCCCTTTTTGGCCTGCCCCCAATCCCAAATTTGCCAGCGGGCCCTTTTCCCTTTCCAAAAAAGGGCTGTCCCTCCCGGGCCCAGCCAGGGTGTCTTTCAAAAAATTTAAAGCGCGTTGTCTGCATTTTGGGGGAAAAGGGTCCTATGACCCCCCGCCCAAAAATGGACTAGAAAGCCCCGGCCCAAAGGGCCCGCTTTATCTCTTACAGCTCCCCCTGGGTGGCTTGGGGTGGATGTTTTGGGGCTAAACGGGGGGCTCTCAGGGCCCCCGGCGCACGCTCTTAAAAAACCGGCGGGGGATGGGGGCAGGATTTTTTCCCCAAGGGCCCTTCTGGGGGCATCACGTGCCCAAGAAAACCCCAGGCCATGTTGAAAATTTTTCGGGTTTTTTGGAGCCCGGGCCCCACACACGGGCCCGGAGTTTTGTGGCCGGATCTCCGAACGAAAACCCGTGGGGCGGGCCCGGGGTCCCAAAAACCCTTTGTCCCAAAGGAAAAGGGAAGTGTGCGATAAACGGGCGAAATTGTGGCCCCCTTAAGCCCAAGTGGGCTGGGGTTTAACCCCTTGGGGGAACATGTCATAAAACCTTGTGTCCAGAAAATTCTAAAGACCCTCCCCGGGTCTGGACTGCCTGTGAGGAAAGGCTCAAAGGTCTAATTTCCCGCATTTCCCGGGCCGGGTTCCCCCCCCCCTTGCTTCGTCACCGTGGCTGCTTTTGCAGCGTCGGGCTCGGTTCCCCGCCCCCAAACCCCCGTCTCAATTTTTTGCCCAGGAAACCCTTGCGGGAATTCCACCCTCCACATTCCAGCGTTTGTGGGCAGCAGCGAAAATCCCCTTTAAAGAAATTCAGAAGTAATAAGGGGTGGGAAAAGGGCAGGGGTGGGGGAAACCTGGGGGTTTGAGGCCACCCGGAAAAGGGGAGGCGGGTTGGGAAAAGACCCGGGGGCCCCCATCCGGGCCATTTTTGAAGAAGCCACCAAAATGGAACCCATGGGGGGAAACAAGGGCCTTAGTCCATAAAAATTGGGGGGTGATTTAGGTTCGGGAAACGATCTTTGGAAACCTCTGAAACAAAACAGGTTTCCCCCAGCGACGGGGGAAAGGAACGGACACAGATGCGGAAACACGGACCTTTCTCCCCCGTAAAATCCAAAAGGCCCAAAAAGGGTTTCAAAATTTCTTTGG
This sequence comes from Phyllomedusa bahiana, assembly GCA_025379985.1. Classification (NCBI taxonomy): domain Eukaryota; kingdom Metazoa; phylum Chordata; class Amphibia; order Anura; family Hylidae; genus Phyllomedusa; species Phyllomedusa bahiana. The sequence goes on along the minus strand of JAODAL010053130.1, from coordinate 7,329 downwards.
GGTCCTTCATTGGCAGTGGGTTTGGGGCCTCCGGGGCAAAGTGAAAAGGTGGCGCGCCCCAAGCTCCGGGGTTTGGCCATTTTAAAGGCCCAAGTCGGGGCTGTTTTTGAAGCTGTGTGGGGAAAGGAAAGGGGCGGGGGGGAGGGAGGGGGAAATGGTTTTCCCCTTTGGGACAAGGGGCGATATTCCCCCCGTCCCTTTCCTTGGAAAGAGGTTGGCGTTGATTAAAGGAGGCGGAGGGGGGAAAAATTGAGGAAACCCAATTTGCTAGGGCCCCTCGCCCCAAAGAGGCTTGGGAAAAAAAGGCTCCTTTTCTCACATTGGAAAGGTCCCCTTGGGGAACCCCCCTCCCCCCCACCCCCAACTTGACCCTCGCTTTTAAGGCCATAAAAAATAAAACAACAGTTACTGGGGGGCCCCCACCCCCCGGGGAATCCCGGGTAAAAAAACAAAATTTCCAGCCCAATTTTCCCTTAACCCAACCCCCAAAATAGAGAGTAAAAATGCGGGAAATGGAGACCTTGCTGTTTGTTTTCCCAAACTGGAACCCCCATCTTTGCTTTGATTCACATTTTCAAATGTTCCCTTTTGGAACAACTTCAGCGACGTGACAGCAGTAAGTGCCAAGCAGTCCGTAGCCGCAAGCAGCAGCAGGCAAGGTGGCAGAAGCCAAATGGGGGGGCCCCAATGGCAATCTTTTTTTAAAACCCCCCTCCCCCCCAAATCCTGCAATGCAGGGCACACACCCAACCACAAAGTTCATTTTAAGATCAGGGGGCCCAAATTTATCTGCGCCCTCAAAAAACCGATTTTTTTTGGAGGGTGTTATGAACCCAATAGTTTTTGGGGAAACCCAAAATTGGACGAAGGGCCCCGAGCGGGCTCCCCAAAGAAATTAGAGGTTTTGCCCGCCCACAGACGGGGGCCCATATTCTGAGGGGAAACCCACAGCACAGCGGGGCGGAGTAAATTACAAAAAAACGCATCCGGTTTCCAAACGGGAAAAATTTTGGAAACCCTTTTTAACTTTTCATAAGTTGAAATCGGAAAGGACCCTTTGGAGTTGGGGAAAAAATTGCCGAGGTCACCGTTTATTTTGGGGTCTACTTAACTTTCCCTCTTCAAACAAAAAAAATGGTCCTTTTGAAAACTTTTTTTTAAAATTTATTTCAAAACTCCATTTTTTTTTTCTTTTTTCCCCGAAAAATTCTTTTGTTTTTTTTTGGGCTGTGAGGAGACGGGGAAAAAGGACAGAAATTTTCATGACAAAAACCGTAAACCATTTACTCACTTTTACTTTGAATTTTTCGCTTTTTTAAATTTGGGTCTTGGGGTCAGGGTTTGGCGGGTGAGTTTACGCTTAATTTAGGGTTTTTTGGGAACAGAAATGGGGGCTTCAAATTTTTGGCAATTTCCATAAACTTTTTTTAAATTGGGTTTGAAAAAGTCATATTAAAAAAAAAACAAAACAAGTCTAGCGGAGAACTTTTTCTAAAGGTGAAAAAAGGGTTTCCCAAAAAATTTATTTATAAAAGGCGATTAAAAAGTTTCCAAAAATAGATTTTGCAACCCGCTTTCGAACCGACGGATCTTGGTCGTACTTCAGAAAAAAACCAAGAAACGATATGGGTTTACTGTTCCTGATATTACTTTTAAAAACAGAGATTTCAAATTCTATTCAATCGAGACCTATGGGTCTTAAATCTTTTCCGGATCTTATTGACAAGTTTTTTAAAAAATTTTCCCCATAAAAAAAGGGTTCCTGAAAAGGTCTTTGAAAATTAAAAAAAAAAATAATTCTCATATAAAGAACGGAAAGCAGTTTTGGGAACTCCGGGACAACCTGATTACTATTAGGCAGGAAAGAAAAAGGTGGGACTATTTTTCTTTTAAATTCTGGGTTTTTTCCAAATTGAATATGGGGGTTCAAAATGCCCTGCACATTTTTAATCTTAATAGCAAATCCAACTTGAAATATCGGGTCCTTTTTTAAACAAATTTTGGATGAAGGCATAAAAATGGGGCTATTATTTTCAAAATTTTGGGCCAAATTTACGGATCATCCCAATTTCCCGTTTTCCCAATCTTCCCAAAAGGTCCAAAAAAGGGGATCTTTCCCCCCCCCCTTGGGGACGTATTTTGGGGAAAAAGGGAAATAGGGTTTTTGGGGGAACCACTTGGAAAAATGGATTGATTCCATTCTCCAGCCCTTAGTCATACCTTGCCTGGTTACATAAAGGATACGAAAGGTTTGGTCCTATGTTCTCTGTTAAGTGGGATGGTTCTATGATTGGTTGACATGTGACTTTGTCTCCTTGTATTCCTCCATCCCACACCCCCTTTGCGCTAGAAGTTCTTCAATCCCATCTTGTTCGCTTCAGCCCCTACTAAAGATACTTTTATTCATTTTGTTATATTGTGTACAGAGTTGTTACTCAGTCACAATTATTTTAGCTTTGATGGGGATTTCTTCTTACAGCGCTGTGGTGCCTCTATGGGGGCCAGGTTCTCTCCTTCCTTGGCAAACATTATGTGTGCCTGGGAGGAAGTACCTTTCTCTTTACCTGTGTTTTTACCCCCACATCAGGTGGTATGGTCGCTATATTGACGACCTGCTCCTGGTGTGGGTGGGCACTCATAACCAAGCCTTAGAGTTCACACAATATATTAACGCTAACAGCATGAACTTGGTTTTTACTACAGAATGGCAAAAGGATAGTGTTAATTTTTTGTACATTACACTGTTAGGTTAAATGACAAAGTGGAGGTCTTCCTTTAGAAAATCCCAAACCCCTCGTAACACCCCTTTTTTCATGCTAAGTCACATCATCCAAAGCATGTTGTTTAATGCCAACCCCGTAGGAAAAACTTTTTTAGAAAAAAAAGAAATTGTTTCCCTCCCTAATTTTCCCCCTCTTGAGAAAGAAGTTCTTTCTAGACTAAGTCAGAGGAATTTCCAAAAAATTGGGTGGATAAAACTAGCAAAAAATTTCTATAATTGATAGATCAAAATTGCTTGTTTAAAAAAATTAAATAAGAAAATGAAAAAATTGAAAATTCTAAAAAACTATTTCATTTTATACCTTATAAATTTTAGTTTCTCAAATTTTTCAAAATTGTTAAAAAAAACAGTCATAGAAAAAGTTTGGGACCCTATTAATCTTAATCATTTTTAGTTCTAAAATATGGGTGTTTTTGCAACAGCAAATTTTAATTTGATATATAAATAACTGTGGACACAGTAATATTTCCGATTTGAAAGAGGTTTTTGTACTAACCCAAAATGTGCAATATTAGTTATTAGTATTTCAAATTGGAAATGCTTTTTGCAAACACCCAAATATTTAGAACTAAAAATTATTTAGATTAATAGGGGTGCCCAAACTTTTTCATATGACTGTATCTTCCTTTAATTACTGAACCAAATAGTACCAAACAAATCATTAAAGAACAAAGGGTGTTGGTTTTTTTCAAAACGAAGTCGTACTCTAGGTTCTCTATTATCTCCCAGTGTTTTTCTCCTCTATTCGAGGGATATCTTAATAAAATCTTGCTGAACACCAAGGGCATGTACCAATGCAGACATTCTAGGGTGGCATCACGTTTTACGCCATGGCTATTATATATAAGGGAATTCATTCGGTGTCATATAACAAAGATTTATAAAATGAATAGCTAATTAAATTGTAACACTCGGCTTTGTAGTATACTTATTAATCTGTACAGTATGTTCAAAAACAATATGTTGGTGCACACATGATCCTAAAGTCCCGCATCCGCAGTATCTGTCTATGCCAAAAAACCTTTGAGAGTGGGGTATTTCCATGCGTCAGACACTTTAGGACGCACATGCAGGAGAGTTAATTACTTCTTCGTTTTCAGGTATAGAACGGGTTAGTAGACTGGGAGAGGTGCGATCATAGGAGGAGTTGCTTGAGGGAGGGCCTGTGGATCTTTACACTTGGCAACCAAATTCCCTTGGTTTTAAATAGACGGGTATGATCTTATTTGCCACTATTAAATTATCATCATGTTACCATTTTGCAGTTGCATCCCAAACACTTTGATATAGTTTTTAAATATGTATGTTTATGTTTTATTGTTTACGTCATTTCTCTATACAACAAGACGATCACAGACCCGTTATCCAGGGAATTTAAATTGCATGTGTATATGATGTTTGCTATGCCATGAATAAGGTGCTGCCTGCACCGAGACGAGTCGGTCTCGATGCTGACTGCATGATCTATGTGGATCTTTTAATCGCATTTCATAAATAAATTTTTGGAACCATTTTTTCACCCTTGAGAATGTTCTCCGCTGGACTGTTTTTGTTTTGTTTTGTGTTAGTTGCCTCCTTGCTGAATGATTGTTCTTAACGAGTCCAGTGCGTTGTTCATTTCTCCTTCAATCGACCAGGTGAGCTAGCGACTACCGTTTAGTTTTATTGCCAGAGAAGGTCATATTTTTAATTTTTTAGGGTCATGTTGCTGTGGAAACAGCAATAATCATGGTCATTGAACAGAAATTTGGCTTTAAGTGGCATTTCTCCCTCACAATTTTTAACGTGGCTGAGAAGTCATTTTATAATTTTTTGGGTCATGCTGCTTTGAATGCAGCAATACTACAGGTCCTATTCTAAAAAAATTGTCGCCTCTAACACCCTCCCCCACCCCCCCCCCCCCCCCCCCCCCCCCCCCCCCTCCCCCCCCCCCCCCAATCCCCCCACAAACCACCCCTCCTACCCATCCATACCACCCCCCCCCTAAACTTCTCAAAATTGTCCAACGTGGATCAAGGGTCAATGCTTTGAATTTTTGGGGGCATTTTCTGTGAACATGAGCTATACTTGGGTTATATTAGTAAAAAAAATGTTGTTTCTACAGACATTTGTTCTTTCACACTTGTCCAAAAGTGGCTCAGGGGTCATGCTTTTGAATTCTCTGGGGGCATTTTTGACTGTGACATGCAGCATATACTAGCAGGTCCTGCTTATAAAAAAACAAAAATGTTGTTTCTACAGACATTTGTTCTTCAGATTGTCAAAAGTGGCTAATGGGTCATGTATTATATGAATTTTTGGGCGGCATTTTGCTGTGACATGCAGCTAAACTAACTGGTCCTATTTATAAAATAATGTTGTTTCTAACAGAAATTTGTTCTTTCACAATTGTCAAGAGTGGCTCAAGTGTGTGGGTAGCTGTCAGAAACAGGATAGGTAGGACACTGTTAATTGACAACATATTGCAAATGACTTGTGTTTGCAGATCTTTAACATAGCTAGCACTCCCTGTATTGAGACAAACCATTAATACAATTAAAAAAGAAAACAAAGGACATGGTGGGTTTCCATCCTATTTTAAAAATGTGTTTTCTAGAATTAAACTACTAAAAAGCTTGCATGTACAAATAGCTGGTAAAAAATTCCTCTGAATTGTACAAGGGAGGTACAGGAAAACTTGACCAGATGTAGGTTATTCGGAGGACAGGGGAGTATGGAGCACGGACAGAGAACAAAGTACAGAGACAATTTCCCCAGCACGTTGAGTAAAATGAGAAAAAGAATGCCAAGAAAAAGGGCACCTTGTTGGAACAGGAGCGTTAACCACCAGTATTTCCAAGTGAAGATCAATTGGTCAGCACTCATACGGATGGGCAAGCGCTACACAGGTCTTGACTGTGTACTGAGGAAGACTGGAGGTCTTACCTCACACTTCCGCTTCCGCACTCTGCTTCAGCACGACTGTTGACATTGCGGCGTCATAAGGGCATTTTAACCTGCGTGTTAATAGATGACAGACACCAGCCTGGGCTCTCACCGCACCCACTGTAACTCCGGCCCTAGCTGCTGAACCTGTGTGTTAATAGATGACAGATGCTAGCCTGGGCTCTCACCACACCCACTGTAAGTCTGTCCCTGGCAACTGGACCTCCGCGTTAACAGATGGCTGATGGCAGCACTGGCTCTCACCGTTAGGGGCAATCAGGAGAGCTTCAAATTTCTCTAAAAAATCAGATTTTGAAAAGGTGATTTCTGTGAGGTTAAGTAGTGTCAAAAAGGGCCCCAGGGCTGGACACAAATTGCACAATTTGAGGCTTAAAATTTTCTGGGGCTGGAGTCACTATGAGGTCGCATTATCTGATCTCCAGGGGAGTCTGTCCCTAATCACTGAAGAAGGATTTGGAGGAAAAATGAAACCATTGAATTGATTGGCTGAATCACTCTCAGAAGCCAGGAGGGCAAATGTCTTCTCAACTAAGAAGTGTTTTGGGGATGATTAGGACATTTTTATTACTTATGGGGTGTGCGGACGAATTAACACATATACACGTGTAAAAAATACCTTTTAAACTGCAGGGAGGGGTGTATGTTGTATGTTATCACACTTGAAAAAATGATGATAATAATGTAAAACTATAAATAAAACTTCCCTAAATAAATTCTGTAAACAAATGTCAGTTACCAAAAAATATACTAAATGACAATCACTGTACAAAATAGCATAGTGCCACTTTGTGATCTGTGGATCAAACAGGTTTAAGAGTCATGCTGTGGCCCAGGACAGGTATAGTCATTGTCCATTGAAACTTATATGTTGCTTGAAAGACTTCTTGTTCCGGCACTTTTTAAATGTGGGGTTCATGCAGGTTTGGGGCTCATGCTGTGGCCCAGGACAGGTATGGTCAATGTCCAGTGAAACTAAAATAGTGGTTGAAAGACTCCTTTTTCCGGCACTTTTTAATCTGGGGTCAGACAGGTTTTTATTGGTCATACTGTGGCCCAGGACAGGTATAGTCAATGTCCAGTTCAACTAAAATGGTGTGTGAAAGATCCTTTTTCAGCACTTTTTAAATTTGGGGGTCATGCAGGTTTGGGGCTCATGCTGCGTTCAAGGACAGGGATATTCAATGTCCAGTTCAAGTAAAATGATGGTTCAAATCATACTGCCTTCTGGCACTTTTTAATTTGTGGGTCATGCAGGTTTAAGGGTCAAGCTGTGGTGCAAGACAGGGATAGTGAATGGTCTGTGATTTTTTTTTCTGTGGCTTTTATAACCTAAGTGTGGTGCCTAAGTTGTAGCAGGTATCCATTTGACTGTTGTGGCTGTTATTTCCAGCTTCTCCAGCCCTGTTTGGGTGTAGAATGAAGGTGTTGTTGCTCTACCATATACTTTAATGGTCATTGGTGATAATCTATTATCGACTATCGGATATCTTATTGATAATTGCCGATATCGACTATCGACCCGATGACGATAGTCAACGTAATCGCTCATCACTACTAAAGAGTACTGTATTATACTATACAAGTAGTTTTTTTAAACTTTA
>JAODAL010053129.1:0-25504 GCA_025379985.1 Phyllomedusa bahiana | reverse complement strand
GACAAAGAGAGAACAGAGATGAGAAAAAAACAGGGACAAGGGATGCAAAAAGGGGCGCGGAAATTTTCAAGACAAAAGAAAAAATAAGGTTTTATAATGTAAAATTTTTTTTTGGCCATTTTGTTCGTTTTCACTGTTTTAGGAATGTTTAGAATTGCCCTTTTTGTTCACCCCTGTGTGCAGCCTTTTGGGTCTTAGTTTCGTCCTGTCTGTGAATCGGGCCCCAGGTGTGAGATTTTGGGGAAAAAAAAGTAACCATTTGAAGGATAAAGGCCTTGGGGGGATTTAACCATAAACAACCCCAAAGGGTGGGGTCAGATTGAAAAGTTAAAAAAAGTGGGGCACTTATTATTCGGGGGTCTCTCTTTCCCCACAAGGCGGGGACTCAAAATCTCTTCCATTTTTGCTTTGCTCCTTCTGGGTTTTTTTTTTTCCGGGAGTAGGGGGGGGGAAACGAAGGCAGGTAGGGGATCCCCCTGGACCCCCCGCAAGCAAAGGGGTTTTAAGCCGTACCGGGGGACGGAGTTTTAAGTAAAACCCCGGTTTTCACCAGAGCCCGCCGCAAAGGGGGAAAAGGGGGAATTGCGCGGCGGAGAACTCCCAGGTCGTCCCATGGCGTGATTTGGGCTTGCGGTGGCAGCCAAGGCGTGGGTGGTACAGAATGTGAGTTGTAGGCGAAGTGGGGACAGGCAAGAGGTCAGGGCGGCGGCAACGGTTCGTGGTCAGGTACAGGAGCGAAGGGGTTTCCCGGTACACGGAAGTCGGGACAAGAGGCACTAGAAGCTTTCTTAAAGGCAGTAACGCACAAAAGATCCGGCAAAGGTGCCCCGGGAAGGAAGAGGGTTAAATGGGGTCACCTGCCACCCTTAAACCCAAATTAAGGGGGTTTATCCCCCCTTTTTAAATCCCGAAGCCGGCGCGCGTGCGCCTAAGGGGGGGGACGCGCACCCCGGGGGTTTCAGGAGGAGGGAAAGGGACTCAGGAGCGCGGGAGGTAAGGGGGAAGCCGGGCCCCAAAACCCGGGCAGGGGCGGGACCGGGGGAAACCCCAAAAGGGTGCGGGCACGGGTGCCCCCCGCAGCCTGGGCGGGGGGTGGGGGACCACCCGTGACAGAACCCCCCCCCCCCTGGGGCCCCCTCCCCCCTTCTGGTTCGGAGGAAGGTAAAGACGGGGGACCGCGGTCCAGGATGTTCTCCTCAGGCCCCCAAGATCTCCCCTCCGGACCAAATCCCCCCCCAATCCCCCAAAAAAATTGTGGGTTTCCCCCTAAGGGACCTCAAGCCAAGATCTCTTTGACCGCAAATAGTTGGAGGCTACGGATTCGGGAGAGGGAGGGAAACTTTTCTGGAGAAGCGGTTCAACACGACGGGCTTCAGGGGGGATCATGAAAAAAATTTTGGGATCCGCTTTGGGGGAGGGAGTCGGAGCTTAACGCCCGGGGTTAAATTTGGCTCAGGATTTAAAAAGGGGCCTAGGAGGCGGGGCCAAGCTTTGAAAACTGGGGTTTTTTTAACCCTGAAATATTTGGCGGACAGCCGGGACTTTTCTCCGGGGGTAAAGGTTGGAGTGGTTCCTTTTTTCTGCCCGCCTGGGCCTTCATACGGGCGGCAGGCGGGTTTGCGGGATGACGGTCTGCTCCCAGATGCCGGGATAGGTCGTAAAAACCAAGGCTTTCCACAGGGGGAACCTCGGGGAGGGGGGCAGAGGGAAGGAGGGCGGGGAGGGCCGACCAAATACAAAAAAAAAGGGAGACGCGCCTGGGGCCCCGGGAATCCATTGAATTGTATAAAAATGGGCCCCAAGGGTAGGAGGTGGGAAACCAGTCATCCTGGCGAGAGAAAAAAAGTGCCGTAAGTAACTCCCCAAAATCGGGTTGACTCTCTTCCCGGGCCCGTTAGATTGCGGGTGGTAAGACGAAGAGAAGTCTAACTTCCCCCGAAAATCGGGAGGGGAGTGCGCGCCAAAAATTTGGCCCACGAACTGCACCCCACGATAAAGAAACGTTGTGCTGGGGCGGCCTTGAAGGGCGGAAGATGTGGCTAAAAAAAACAGGGAGGAAAGGACGAGGTGGGAAGGGTTAACCCGGGCAGTGGGACAAAATTTGGGGAATCTTCAAAACCTTTCCGAAATTTGCCCAGATAAGGGTGTTGCCCGAAGGGGATGGAAGGTCGGTGATGAAACCCCATCGCCACATGGGACCAATGGAACACTGGGCGTAGGCGGGGGGTTCCCCGTAGCCCGGGGGGCCCGTGGCGGGGCCCCCTTTAATTCCGGGCAAAAGTAGCACGGCATCCAAAAAGTCCTTAATATCTTTAGCCAGTCCTGGCCCCAGTAGAACCGAGAGTTCAACGGGAAAACGATTTTGGGCCCCCCGGAGGGCCTCCCAAAACAAGGAGCAGTGCCCCCAAAATTCAGGCCCTTTCTTGCGCAGCGAGGGCCGAACGTAGGTCTTCCCAGGAGGTATCGCCGAAGGAAAAAAGGGTGCTGCTGGGATCGACTTTTTTCCGGGGTTTGATGTGTTGAGGCTTGCGGCTCCTCCCCGGGAGTCGGATGGCGAGAGGGGGGCATCTCCCCTGATTTTTCTTTTGGCGGGGCGAAAATGGACCCAAAAGGTAAAATCGGAAAAAAAAAAAAAAAAACCCGGGGTTTTGCCGAGGGTTGAGGCGTTGGGCCGCCCTGGAGGAAACTGAAGATTTTTGTGATCAGTATTTCCCTCGAAAGGATGCGAGCTCCCCCCAGAAGATGCCGCCACTTTCCGGGGGCCCATCTTTAGCGGCAATTCTCGGTCCCAATGCATAGTTCCTCTCTGCCGACGAAAAGGTCTTGGGAAGATACCCGCGGGTTTGACGGTTTCCCTTGGGCCCTTTTTTTTGGAGAAAGGGACAGTCCGGCCCCCACTAAAGAGGCATCCATTTCCCAAAGAGAGAAAGGTTTCTCAGGATCAGGGCGTGACAGAATAGGTGCGGAAGCAAAGGCTGACTTCAAATCCGGAAGGCTCTTTCGGCCGCTGGTGGCCAACATTTGGGATTAGCCTTTTTGGTGAGAGCCACAATTGGAGCCCCAGTGTAGAGAAGGGGGGATATAAATTGCCGAAAATAATTGGCAAACCCCAAAAAAAAAACTTGTATGGTCAAAGTCCAAACGGGGTGGGGGCCCTTTGGGAAAGATGCAGACAGCTTAGTGGGATCCTTGCAGGCCTGGGTCGGGACGATGTAACCGGGGAAAAGGGCAGATTTGGGTTGGGGGAAACCCACGCACTTCTTTTAATTTTGGGCGTAAGGCGGTTGTGCGAAGGCGTTGCGGACCAGCCGTACCTGTAAATAGATGGGGTCGGAGGTCAGCGGAAAAAACCCAAAATTGTCTTTCCAGATACACGATGACACACTGTAGAGCAGGCCCCTGAAGATGTCTTTTACAAAACTCCTAAAAGGGACCGGGGGGGGCTTTGAAACGGGACCAAAATTGGCATTATAGGTTTAAAAATGGCCGTCACGGGTTTTGGGAACGCCGTTTTCCACTCATCTCCCTCACGGATCCTGAGGGAGTTTGGGTTGCCCCGCGCGGGCCCAAATTTTTGGAGAAAAACTTGGCCCCCGTAGACGGTCAAAGGTTCCGTAATTAGTGGCCAAGGGTACCGGTTTTTTTCGGGAATTTTGGTTTAAAGGGCCCCGGTAGTCGATGCAAGGACGGAGAGAACCCTCCTTTTTCTGTTCGAAGAAAAAACCCCGGGTCCCGGGGGTGATGAGGACTTGGTTTAAAGCCCCTTTTTTTCGGTTTTCACGGATTTTAGTCCACATGGCCCGAGTCTTGGTTGGGCAACGGGGAAAAATCTACCCCCCTGGAGGACTGGTCCCCGGGAAAGGGGTCAATTTGGGGCAGTCATAAAGGGGGGATGAGGAGGAAGGGATTCGGGCCCGTTTCTCCGGGAAAAAAAATCCCCGTAAATCCCGGTATTCAGGGGAAAAACTGGCAGGGACCTGAAAAACTGGGTGAGGTGGAATGGGCCCCGGGCCGGTCGCGGGGAAAAAAGGGGAAAAGCGGGTTCTGGCAGTCGGGGCCCCCGGTAGAATCTCTCCGGTTTTCAGTGAGGGTCGGGGCTTTGGGGCTTTTAGCCACGGGGAAAACCCCCGAGGATAGCGGAGGTGGGCCAGGGAGGACGTAGAAGGTGATCTTCTCCTTGTTAAGGGGCCCCCCCGTGGAGAGACAAGGCTTTTTTTTTAAAGTACCGAATGGCCTCAAATAAGTAGCCGCCACTCACGGAGGAAAATCACCCGGGGCTTTCCCAGGGGTAACCGGAAGGGGATTTCTGGGGGCAAACCCGGGGGGGGGCATGAATAAAGGTTTTCCCCGGGGGGATCCAGAGTCAAAAAAGGCAGGGACCCGAAAAGCGATTCGGCAAACCCCAATGGAAAACCCCCAACCTCCTAGTAAAGGGGTGGAGGGGGAAGTGTTACAACCCCCGGGGTGCCTCTCCGGGCATAGCCCAGGTGCGGGCGTTTCCCTGCCGTTGTGGGCGAACGGGCAACCATTTCGGAAGTGATCCGGGCTGGACAGTAAAAAGGGCCCAAATTCTCTGCCCCACGGGGGACGCTCCTGTTCGGAAAGATGTGCCCGGTCCCTTGGGATGGGTTCTTCACTGGTAGGAAGTGAAAACGGCAGCTGTGGTCTTTGGAAGGCCGGGGGGCCCGGCGAGGAAACGGCGTGGTCGGGGGAGATACGTTCCCGGCGTAGTTCCTTTTTGTGTCGGCGAAACGAACATCGGGTCCCAGTGGCTAGGTGGAAACCCGTTTGCTTAGAGAGACGGGGTTTCTCTGGCCGCCTTTGAGCGTCCTTAACTTGCCGGGCCCGGGGCCCCTTTTTAAAAAAAGGCACTTTGGGGGGGCGTGTTTCCCGGTCAGCTCCGCGCCAGGGTCCGAAAACGAACAAGTAGTCCCGACAGAGGGGTCACCCTGGCGAAGGTTCAGTAGGCGGTTTTTTGCCGAGGGGAAACCCGTGCCGGCTTTCAAAGACCAAAGCGGAAATCTGAAAAGGAAAAACCGTAGGTCCGTCGTCACCGGATCGCCCCGGTCCCAGAGAGGGGTGGCCCCAAACTAGAGCCTTCCCGGACAGCAGACTGACCACGAAAGGGCCCCCTTGGAGGTTCAGTGGAAAATTTCCGGCCATTTAACTTTAACGGCATCGAGCACTGGGTAATAAAAACCCCTGCATGTTTGGAGTCCCCTTCCAAAATTGTCGGGTAGTGGTAGGCGCAGCCCAGAAGTCCCCGGTGCTGGCGGGGGGCGTCGCCCAGGGGTGGTGTGGCGGCTGTTGATTAGCCAGGAGTGCTGCAGCATGGCGGACAAAAATTTGGTTTTAGTGCTGGGTTGTTTTTGGTAGGTTTATGTGAATGCTGGCCACTATCGCCGTGAGATCCCGGTTTTAATGGGCAGGGTACCTTGGCGGGATCCATGGGCCGGGTTTTTACTGTAACGAAGGCAGGTAGTGGGAAAACCCCTGGAAACCCCCGCAAGCGATGGTGTAAGCCCTACCGGGGGGCGGGTCTAAATAGAAAACCCGGGTTTTTACCAGAGCCCCCCGCAAAGCGGGATGGACTTGCTGCGGCCCGGGGAATTTCCCGGTCGTCCCAAATGGCGTGACTTGCTTGCGGTGGCAGCCAAGGCAGTTTCGTGGTACAGAATGTGAGCCCTAGGCGGAAATCCCGGGGGGCAGGCAAGAGGTCAGGGCAGGCCCGGGAACAGTTGTGGTCAGGATACAAAGGGGCCCAAGAGGGGACGGCACGGAAGTCAGAAAACGAGGCACTAGAAGCTTTCTCGGGAAAGGGAGAAGCAATAAAGATCCGGGGAAAGGTGACCCCGGAAGGAAAAAAGGGTTAAAAAAAAAGGGTCACCTGCCCGCCCTTTAAACCAAAAAAAGGGGGGTACTGGCCCTTTTAATCCCCCCGGGCCGGCGCGGCGCGCCCAAGGCGCGGGCCCCGGGCACGCCCGGCCCGGGCAGGAGGGCGGACGGGGCTCCCGGAGGGGGGCAGGAAGGGGGAAGCCGGGGGCCCCACCCGGGGCACGGAGGGGGCCGCGGGGCCCCAAGGGTGACAGCAGGGTTTCGGGGGGCAGGGCCCCGGGGGGGGGGGCTTTCGGGGACCAAACCCCTGACAACGGGTTTCTGGATGGCATCCACCTTCAGGGGGGTCGTGTGAAGGCTGCAGGAGTCGGCTTTAACCCCCTTTTCGCTTTGGGCCCCAGGGGGGTTTTGGGGCGGATGGACTTAGTCAGCGAGGGACTGGGTTTTTGGAACAAACATTTCCCCCCCCTTTTTGGCTGCATTTTCAAAAGGGGGAGCGGGGTACTGGAGGGGTGTCCCCCCGCCAAGTGCTGCAAAATCTGTGCCGGGGGCTATAGAGGCCTTAAAAAAGGTTTTCCCTTAGCTCCCTGTCTCCCGCCTGCGTTATTCTGCACCCACCATTCCCCCCAAAGGGGACCTCGACTCCCCTCTTACGCGCGGGCGGTCGAGGGAGGAAAAACCACCTGAAAGGTGTGCCCGAGGGGACAAAAACCAACCCTCACCAGGTGCAGAAACCCCCCCTTCAGAGGTGGGTGGGCGCTATGTGAGGGGCGGGTTTAGCGGGGTACTAGCCCCCCGTGACAAGGGCGTGTCCCAGGGGCCCCCCCCGGGAACCCCTCCCGCCCCCCTCTCCACTCCCCTCCCGCCGCTCCCGGGCAACCCTAGAACAAAGAAGGAAGGGGGGGGGAGAGACAGAGAGAGAACAGTTTGGAGAGGGGAGAAAGAATCAAAATGAAAAGAACAGAAGTGAAAGAAAGTGAAAAGGGAAAAAAGGGGATGTGAGGAACAGAAAAAAATAAGAACAGAGACGAGAGAGAGAGAACAGAGACGAGAGAGAGAGAACAAAGAGCAACAGAGGGGAGAACAGAGGGCAAAAAGAGAGGAAAAAGGGGGGGCCCAGGAAAGAGAACGAGACGAGAGAAAGGAAAAAAAGACAAAAAAAGAGAGAAAAGAGAGGAAAAGGGGGAAAAGAGAGACAGAACAAAAGAAAAAAAAGAGCGTGAGAGAGAAATTTAAAAACAAGAGGGGAGAAAATGAGACAAAAGAAAGAACCCAGGGGGCAAGAGAGAAAAAAACCGGGGGGACAAGAGGAGAAACCCAGGGCAAGAGAGAGAACCGAGACAAGAGAGAGAACCGAGACAAGAGAGGAGGGTGAAACAAAGAAGAGAGAGAAAAAGTGAACAAGACGGAGGATAGAAATGAAAAAAGAGACATGAGAGAAAAGAGTGAGAGAGACGAGAAGGAAAAAGTGACAGAGACGAGAGAGAAAGAGTGAGCAGAGACATGAGAGAGAGAGTGAACAGAGACGAGAGAGAAAGAGTGAGCAGAGACATGAGAGAAAGAGTGAGCAGAGACATGAGAGAAAGAGTGAACAGAGACATGAGAGAAAGAGTGAACAGAGACATGAGAGAAAGAGTGAGCAGAGACATGAGAGAAAGAGTGAGCAGAGACGAGAGAGAGTGAACAGAGACATGAGAGAGAGAGTGAACAGAGACAGGAGAAAGAGTGAACAGAGACATGAGAGAAAGAGTGAACAGAGACATGAGAGAAAGAGTGAACAGAGACATGAGAGAAAGAGTGAACAGAGACATGAGAGAGAGAGTGAACAGAGACATGAGAGAGAGAGTGAACAGAGACATGAGAAAGAAAGAGTGAACAGAGACGAGAGAGAAAGAGTGAGCAGAGACATGAGAGAAAGAGTGAGCAGAGACGAGAGAGAAAGAGTGAACAGAGACATGAGAGAAAGAGTGAGCAGAGACATGAGAGAGAGAGTGAACAGAGACAGGAGAAAGAAAGAGTGAACAGAGACGAGAGAGAAAGAGTGAGCAGAGACATTAGAGAGAGTGCAGAGACGAGAGAGAAAAAGTGAGCAGAGACATGAGAGAGAGTGAACAGAGACAATGAGAGAGATAAAGAGAGAACAGAGAACAGAAGAAAGAGTGAGCAGAGACATGAGAGAAAGAGTGAGCAGAGACATGAGAGAAAGAGTGAGCAGAGACATGAGAGAGAAAGAGTGAACAGAAATATGAGAGAAAGAGTGAGCAGAGACATGAGAGAAAGAGTGAACAGAGACATGAGTGAATGAGTGAACAGAGACATGAGAGAAAGAGTGATCAGAGACATGAGAGAGATCTATTTAGCAGAGACATGAGAGAGAAAGAGTGAGCAGAGACGAGAGAGAAAGAGTGAACAGAGACATGAGAGAGAGTGAACAGAGACGAGAGAGAAAGAGTGAGCAGAGACATGAGAGAGAGAGTGAACAGAGACATGAGAAAGAAAGAGTGAACAGAGACGAGAGAAAGAGTGAACAGAGACATGAGAGAAAGAGTGAACAGAGACATGAGAGAAAAAGTGAGCAGAGACATGAGAGAAAGAGTGAGCAGAGACATGAGAGAAAGAGTGAACAGAGACATGAGAGAAAGAGTGAACAGAGACATGAGAGAAAGAGTGAGCAGAGACATGAGAGATAGAGCGAGCAGAGACATGAGAGAGTGAAAAGAGACATGAGAAAGAAAGAGTGAACAACGATAGGAAAGAGTGAGCAAGACATTGAGAGAAAAAGTGAAACAGGAGGACACGAGAGAAAGATGAGCAGAGACATGAGAGAGAACTGAGACAAGAGAAAGAAAGAGTGAACAAAAGAGAGAGAAAGAGTGAGCAGAGACATGAGAGAAAGAGTGAGTCAAGACATGCGAGTAAAGAGTGAACAGAGACATGAGAGAAAGAGTGAGCAGAGACATGAGAGAAAGAGTGAGCAGAGACATGAGAGAGAAAGAGTGAACAGAAATATGAGAGAAAGAGTGAGCAGAGACATGAGAGAAAGAGTGAACAGAGACATGAGAGAAAAAGTGAGCAGAGACATGAGAGAAAGAGTGAACAGAGACACGAGAGAAAGAGTGAACAGAGACATGAAAGAATGAGTGAGCAGAGACATGAGAGAAAGAGTGTGCAGAGACATGAGAGAAAGAGTGAGCAGAGACGAGAGAGAGTGAACAGAGACATGAGAGAAAGAGTGAGCAGAGACATGAGAGAAAGAGTGAGCAGAGACATGAGAGAAAGAGTGAGCAGAGACATGAGAGAAAGAGTGAGCAGAGACATGAGAGAAAGAGTGAGCAGAGACATGAGAGAAAGAGTGAGCAGAGACATGAGAGAGAAAGAGTGAACAGAAATATGAGAGAGAAAGAGTGAAAAGAGCGGAGAGAGAAAGAGTGAGCAGAAGCATGAGAGAGAAAGAGTGAACAGAGACATGAGAGAAAGAGTGAGCAGAGACGAGAGAGAAAGAGTGAGCAGAGACATGAGAGAGAGTGAACAGAGACATGAGAGAAAGAGTGAGCAGAGACATGAGAGAAAGAGTGAACAGAGACATGAGAGAAAAAGTGAGCAGAGACATGAGAGAAAGTGTGAACAGAGACACGAGAGAAAGAGTGAACAGAGACATGAGAGAAAGAGTGAGCAGAGACATGAGAGAAAGAGTGAGCAGAGACGAGAAAGAGTGAACAGAGACATGAGAGAAAGAGTGAGCAGAGACATGAGAGAAAGAGTGAGCAGAGACATGAGAGAAAAAGTGAACAGAGACATGAGAGAGAAAGAGTGAGCAGAGACATGAGAGAGAATGAGCGAACAGAGATATGAGAGAGAAAGAGTGAACAGAGAGGAGAGAGAAAGAGTGAGCAGAAGCATGAGAGAGAAAGAGTGAACAGAGACATGAGAGAGAAAGAGTGAGCAGAGACGAGAGAGAAAGAGTGAACAGAGACCATAAGGGAGAGTGAACAGAGACATGAGAGAAAGAGTGAACAGAGACGAGAGAGAAAGAGTGAGCAGAGACATGAGAGAGAAAGAGTGAACAGAAATATGAGAGAAAGAGTGAGCAGAGACATGAGAGAAAGAGTGAACAGAGACATGAGAGAAAGAGTGAGCAGAGACATGAGAGAAAGAGTGAACAGAGACACGAGAGAAAGAGTGAACAGAGACATGAGAGAAAGAGTGAGCAGAGACATGAGAGAAAGAGTGAGCAGAGACGAGAGAGAGTGAACAGAGACATGAGAGAAAGAGTGAGCAGAGACATGAGAAAGACACAGAGAACATAGACAAGAGAGACAAAGTGACCAGAGACACGAGCGAAAGAGTGAGCAGGACATGAGAGACAATGAGCGAACAGAGATATGAGAGAGAAAGAGTGAACAGAGAGGAGAGAGAAAGAGTGAGCAGAAGCATGAGAGAGAAAGAGTGAACAGAGACATGAGAGAAAAAGTGAACAGAGACATGAGAGAGATAGAGTGAGCAGAGAACATAGAGAGATTGAACTGAAGACGAGAGAGAAAAGTGGTGAGTCAGAGACATGAGAGAGAGAGTGAACAGAGACAGGAGAAAGAAAGAGTGAACAGAGACTAGAGAGAAAGAGTGGGCAGAGACATGAGAGAAAGAGTTAACAGAGACATGAGAGAAAAAGCGAGCAGAGACATGAGAGAAAGAGTGATCAGAGACATGAGAGAAAGAGTGAACAGAGACATGAGAGAAAGAGTGAACAGAGACATGAGAGAAAGAGTGAACAGAGACATGAGAGAAAGAGTGAGCAGAGACATGAGAGAGAGAGTGAACAGAGACACGAAAGGGGAAGAAGAGTGAACAGAGACTTGATAGAAAGAGTGAGCAGAGACATGAGAGAAAGAGTGAGCAGAGACGAGAAAGAGTGAACAGAGACATGAGAGAAATAGTGAGCAGAGACATGAGAGAAAGAGTGAGCAGAGACATGAGAGAAACAAGTGAACAGAGACATGATGAGATGAAAGAGTGTGGCAAGGACAATGAGAGAGAACTGAGCGAACAGAGATATGAGAGAGAAATGCAGTAAAAGAGCGGAGTGAGAGAAAAAGAGTGAGCAGAAACATGAGAGAGAAAGAGTGAGCAGAGACATGAGAGAGAAAGAGTGAGCAGAGACATGAGAGAGAAAGAGTGAGCAGAGACATGAGAGAGAGAGAGATCAGAGACATGAGAAAGAGAGTGAACAGAGACGAGATAGAAAGAGAGTGAGCAGAGACATGAGAGAGAAAGAGTGAACAGAAATATGAGAGAAAGAGTGAGCAGAGACATGAGAGAAAGAGTGAACAGAGACATGAGAGAAAAAGTGAGCAGAGACATGAGAGAAAGAGTGAACAGAGACACGAGAGAAAGAGTGAACAGAGACATGAGAGAAAGAGTGAGCAGAGACATGAGAGAAAGAGTGAGCAGAGACGCGAAAGAGTAACAGAGATCATAGAGAGAAAGATGAGCCAGGAGACAATGAGAGAAAGAGTGAACAGAGACATGAGAGAAAGAGTGAACAGAGACATGAGAGAGAAAGAGTGAGCAGAGACATGAGAGAGAAAGAGTGAAGAGGGACATGAGAGAGAAAGAGTGAACAGAGAGGAGAGAGAAAGAGTGAGCAGAAGCATGAGAGAGAAAGAGTGAACAGAGACATGAGAGAGAAAGAGTGAGCAGAGACATGAGAGAAAGAGTGAACAGAGACATAATGAGAGAGAGTGAACAAGAACGAAGAGAAAGATTGAACAGAGACATGAGAGAGAGAGTGAACAGAGACATGAGAAAGAAAGAGTGAACAGAGACGAGAGAGAAAGAGTGGGCAGAGACATGAGAGAAAGAGTGAACAGAGACATGAGAGAAAAAGCGAGCAGAGACATGAGAGAAAGAGTGATCAGAGACATGAGAGAAAGAGTGAACAGAGACATGAGAGAAAAAGTGAGCAGAGACAAGAGAGAAAGAGTGAACAGAGACGAGAGAGAAAGAGTGAGCAGAGACGAGAGAGAGAGAGAGTGAACAGAGACATGAGAAAGAAAGAGTGAACAAAGGAGAGAGAAAGAGTGAGCAGAGACATGAGAGAAAGAGTGAACAGAGACATGAGAGAAAGAGTAAGCAGAGACATGAGAGAAAGAGTGAGCAGAGACATGAGAGAAAGAGTGAGCAGAGACATGAGAGAAAGAGTGAGCAGAGACATGAGAGAGAAAGAGTGAACAGAAATATGAGAGAAAGAGTGAGCAGAGACATGAGAGAAAGAGTGAGCAGAGACATGAGAGAAAGAGTGAACAGAAACACGAGAGAAAGAGTGAACAGAAACATAAGAGAGAAGAGTGAACAGAAATATGAGAGAGAAAGAGTGAGCAGAGACATGAGAGAAAAATTGAGCAGAGACATGAGAGAGAGAGTGATCAGAGACGAGAGAGATAGAGTGAACAGAGACATGAGAGAAAAGTGAAGAGACATGAGAGAAAGAGAGAGCAGAGACAATAAGATGAAAAGATGAGCAGAGACGAGAGAGAGTGAACAGAGACATGAGAGAAAGAGTGAGCAGAGACATGAGAGAAAGAGTGAGCAGAGACATGAGAGAAAGAGTGAACAGAGACATGAGAGAAAGAGTGTCAGAAAAAACATGAGAGAAAGAGTGAACAGAGATATGAGAGAGAAAGAGTGAACAGAGAGGAGAGAGAAAGAGTGAGCAGAAGCATGAGAGAGAAAGAGTGAACAGAGACATGAGAGAAAGAGTGAGCAGAAACATGAGAGAGAAAGAGTGAACAGAGACATGAGAGAGAAAGAGTAAGCAGAGACGAGAGAGAAAGAGTGAACAGAGACATGAGAGAGAGTGAACAGAGACATGAGAGAAAGAGTGAGCAGAGACATGAGAGAGAGAGTGAACAGAGACATGAGAAAGAAAGAGTGAACAGAGACGAGAGAGAAAGAGTGAGCAGAGACATGAGAGAAAGAGTGAACAGAGACATGAGAGAAAAAGTGAGCAGAGACATGAGAGAAAGAGTGAACAGAGACATGAGAGAAAGAGTGAACAGAGACATGAGAGAAAGAGTGAACAGAGACATGAGAGAAAGAGTGAGCAGAGACATGAGAGAAAGAGTGAGCAGAGACGAGAGAGAGAGTGAACAGAGACAGGAAAAAGAAATAGTGAACAGAGACACGAGAGAGAGAGTGAGCAGAGACATGAGAGAAAGAGTGAGCAGAGACATGAGAGAAAGAGTGAGCAGAGACATGAGAGAAAGAGTGAGCAGAGACGAGAGAGAAAGAGTGAGCAGAGACATGAGAGAGAAAGAGTGAACAGAAATATGAGAGAAAGAGTGAGCAGAGACATGAGAGAAAGAGTGAACAAAGACATAAGAAAATGTGAGCAAGACATGAGAGAAAGAGGTGATCACGACACGAAGAAAAGTGAACAGAGGACATGTGAGATAAAAGAGTGAGCCAGAGACCATGCGAAAAGAGTAGCAGAGACATGAAGAAAAAGTGGAACAGAGACATGAGAGAGAAAGAGTGAACAGAGACATGAGAGAAAGAGTGAACAGAGATATGAGAGAGAAAGAGTAAGCAGAGACGAGAGAGAAAGAGTGAACAGAGACATGAGAGAGAGTGAACAGAGACGAGAGAGAAATAGTGAGCAGAGACATGAGAGAGAGAGTGAACAGAGACATGAGAAAGAAAGAGTGAACAGAGACGAGAGAGAAAGAGAGGGCAGAGACATGAGAGAAAGAGTGAGCAGAGACATGAGAGAAAGAGTGAGCAGAGACATGAGAGAAAGAGTGAGCAGAGACATGAGAGAAAAAGTGAACAGAGACATGAGAGAGAAAGAGTGAGCAGAGACATGAGAGAGAAAGAGTGAACAGAGACATGAGAGAGAAAGAGTGAACAGAGACATGAGAGAAAGAGTGAACAGAGACATGAGAGAGAGTGAGCAGAGACGAGAGAGAAAGAGTGAACAGAGACATGAGAGAGAGTGAACAGAGACATGAGAAAGAAAGAGTGAACAGAGACGAGAGAGAAAGAGTGAGCAGAGACATGAGAGAAAGAGTGAACAGAGACATGAGAGAAAAAGTGAGCAGAGACATGAGAGAAAGAGTGAGCAGAGACATGAGAGAAAAAGTGAGCAGAGACATGAGAGAAAGAGTGAGCAGAGACATGAGAGAAATAGTGAGCAGAGACATGAGAGAAAGAGTGAACAGAGACACGAGAGAAAAAGTGAGCAGAGACATGAGAGA
This sequence comes from Phyllomedusa bahiana, assembly GCA_025379985.1. Classification (NCBI taxonomy): domain Eukaryota; kingdom Metazoa; phylum Chordata; class Amphibia; order Anura; family Hylidae; genus Phyllomedusa; species Phyllomedusa bahiana. The sequence continues at coordinate 11,417 of JAODAL010053129.1, read as the reverse complement.
AAGAGTGAACAGAGACATGAGAGAAAGAGTGAGCAGAGACATGAGAGAAAGAGTGAGCAGAGACATGAGAGAAAGAGTGAACAGAGACATGAGAGAAAGAGTGAGCAGAGACATGAGAGAAAGAGTGAGCAGAGACATGAGAGAAAGAGTGAGCAGAGACATGAGAGAGAGTGAGCAGAGACATGAGAGAAAGAGTGAACAGAGACACGAGAGAAAGAGTGAGCAGAGACATGAGAGAAAGAGTGAACAGAGACATGAGAGAAAGAGTGAGCAGAGACATGAGAGAAAAGACAGAGAGAGAACAGATGAGATAGAGAAAACAGAGATGAGAGAAACAAGAGAGAGAACAGACAAGAGAAAGAGCAAATAGGTACAGAGAGAGAGCGCGAACAGGCAGGAGAGAGAACAGACAAGAGAGAGAAAACAGGGACAAGAGAGATAGAACAAAGACGAGAGAGAGAGAACAGAGACAAGATAAGAGAGATGAGAGAGAAAACAGAGAACAGAGATGAGAGAGAGAGAACAGAGATGAGAGAGAGAGAACAGAGATGAGAGAGAGAAAACAGAGACAAGAGAGAGAACAGAGATGAGAGAAAACAGGGACAAGAGATGCAACAGGGGCGCAGGAGTTACAAGACAAAAGAATGAATAAGGTTTTATAATGTGAAATTTTTTTTGCACAGTTGTTCGATATCACTGTATTAGGAATGTTCTAGAATTGACCTTTGTTCACCCCTGTGTGCAGCCAGTGGCGTCTCTAGTTTCGCTCCTGTCTGTGAATCAGGCCCAGGTGTGAGATGTTGGAGAAAAGTAACCATTTGCAAGGACTCAAGGCCTTGGCGGGAGTAACCATAACAACACCAGGGTGGGGTCAGATTGGAAAGTTATAAAAGATAGGAGCACTTATTATTCTGGGTCTCTCTTTCCCCCACAGAGGCGGGGACTCTACATCTCTCTCCAGTTTAGCTTTGCTCCTTCTGGGTCTTTCCGAGGAGTACGGGTTTCTGCGATGGCATCCACCTTCAGGGTGTCAGTGTGAAGAGCTGCAGGAGTCGGCTTTAACCCTTTGCGCTTCCCTGGCCGCATGGGAGTGGGACAGGATGGACTTAGCTCAGCGAGGGACTGGGTTTAGGAACATCACTACCCCGCTTCTGGCTGCATTTGCAAAGGAGGAGCTGTGTACTGGAGGATGTCCGCCGCCATGTGCTGCAACATCTGTGCCGGGACTGAAGAGGCCTAAAAAGGTTTGCACCTTAGCTCCCTGTCTCCCGCCTGCGTTATTCTGCACCGACCATCAAGGGCACCTCGACCTCCATCTTACGCGCGGGCGGTCGAGGGAGAGACCACCTGAAAGAGTGTGCCCTGAGGGGACAACTACCACCATCATCCAGGTGCAGACCCCCTCTTCAGAGGTGCTGGGCGCTATGTGAGGTGCGGATGAGCGGGGTACTAGCCACCGTGACAAGGGACGTGTCCCAGGGGCCCGCGGCAACCACTCCCGCCTCCCTCTCCACTGCCCTCCTCGCCGCTCCGGTCACCATAGAACAAAGATGAGAGAGGGAGAGACAAGAGAGAGAACAGATAGGAGAGAGAGAAAGAATACAGATGACAGAACAGAAGTGAGAGAAAGTGAAAAGGGAACAGAGACGAGTGAGAGAACAGAAAAAAATAAGAACAGAGACGAGAGAGAAAACAGAGGTGAGAGGGAAAGAATAAAGATGAGACAGAGAAAAGAGTGAGGGAAGAGAGAGAGACAGAACAAAGATGAGAGAAAGGGAAGGGAAAACAGTGCAGGACAAAAGGTGGAAAAATATGAGAGAAAAAAGAGACATGAGAAAGCAAGGAGAGAGAGTGCGACAGAGATACAAGAGAGAGAACCGAGACAAGAGAGAGAACAGAGACAAGAGAGAGAACAGAGACAAGAGAGAGAATACGAAGACGGGAGAGAGAATACGAAGACGGGAGAGAAAAAAGAGACAAGACACTGAAAACAGAGATAAGAGAGAGAAAGGACAGAGACAGAGGACAGAGATGGGAGAAAAAGAAAAAAAAACAGTTGAGATAACAGAAACAAGAGAGAGAACAGAGAGAAAAGAAAGTGAACTAAGAAGAGAAAGAGAACAGAGGCAAAAGAGAGAGATAAAGAACAAGGAGTAGAGAGAAGGCACAAAGACAAGAGAGAGAACAGAGATGAGAGAGAACAGAGACAAGAGAGAACAGAGACAAGAGAGAACAAAGACTAGAGAGAGAACAGAGACAAGAGAGAGAACAGAGACAAGAGAGTGAGCAGAGACAAGAGAGAGAGAACAGAGACAAGAAAGAGAACAGGAGAGAGAGAGAGAACAGGAGAGAGAGAGAGAACAGAAAAGAAAAAGAACAAGACAGAGAGAGACACAGAGACATGGAGAGAGAAAAGAGACAAGAGAGGAGAAGAACAAGGAAGAGAGAGAAAAGAGTCAAAGAGAGAACAGGTCGAGAGAGAGAACAGAGACAAGAGAGAGAACAGGCAAGGAAAGAGAAAAGGGCTTGGTTCCGGCGCTGGCATGAGGAGGTGGCGCACAGAGCTCTCCCCTGGCCTCGCTTAAACCCCCACAACAGTCGTCTCGGGGGGCTGATCGGCTCCCCCGCTCGGGCCTGCAAAACCCCCCGCCGCTGATAAGGGATGGACAGGTACGTCTCCGCAGCAGTCACCCGGATGCATCTCCCCTGCCGGCCCGCACACCACGAGGGGAAGGCAAGATGGCGGCTCGCCGCGCGGCGCCTTCTGAGGGACGCGGCCCCAGTGCTATAGATCCTCTGACTGCTCCATCAAGCACAACGACCGCGTCGGCCATAGCAGCCCCATCGGCCCTAGCAGCTCCGTCGGCTTTAACAATTCCACTGGCCCTAACAGTTGCAAAGGCCCCAGCAGCTCCACTGGCCCTAGCAGCTTCACAGGCCCTAACAGCCGCCCTGTCAGAGCTTCCATCAGGGCCTCCCTCTACCCCCCCAGAGGACACTTCAGGAGCCCCAGGACTGGATTATAAACGGCTAGCCCTGGAAGTGGCCAGGCTTATAGCCCCTGATCTCCAAGCTGCTGTTGAGGCCACACTACAAGCCTCCCTAAACAGGCTCCAGAGCGATGTATCGGCGCATGATGCAAAACTAGAGGAGCTGGAGCACAGGGTCTCTCAGCTGGAGTCTGAAAATGACACGCTTCACCGTAAACTATCGTCCAGCAGCAGGAGGCAAGATATCCTCTATGATCGGATAGAGGACCTGGAGAACCGCTCTCGCAGGAGTAATTTGCGGGTAGTAGGGCTATCTGAGCAGATAAAACAATCTGAACTACAAGACCTCTGTCAATCCGCTCTCCCACAAGCACTGGGCATCAAACATGGATGCAGAGTGGAAAGGGCGCACGCATCGGCCTGAACCCCTCTATCAGGGAGATGGAAGATCAATGAGGGAAGAGCGCGCACTGTTATCATCAAATATTTGATTATAAACGATAAAAGGAGATCCTAAGTTACCGCAAATGAAGTTCTCCACGGCTCCTAGAAGGTCAGAAAATATTGATTTTTGAGGACTTCCCGTTTGAAGTATTCAAGCATCGGCGTGCCTTCAGCAAGCTCAGTCGCTCTTATTTTCAAAGAGTATCCGCTTCCAGCCTGATTATATCCAGCCACCTTAAGTACTTTTGCCAGAGTGCTGCTCCGAAATATTTCACTCGCCGAAAGAGGAGAAGAGGATCTTCGCTTCCTTTGGGATTCCAGGCCTCTCCCTCCAGATCAACCCCCGACAGCGGACCCGATCTCCTCCTCTCCTCCGAGACTCTCGCCTCCTGGAACCATTCGCTGTGTCTCGGATTGCTCCCTGCGGACTCCCTCAGCGTTCCCCGACTTGAACATATCGCTCCAGAACTCTTGCTCCAGAACTCTTGCTCCAGATGTTGTTTGGGACTCTCTCCCGATGTGAGGTCAGGAGTAGTGTTGAGCGATTGCGTTGGCTATTGAGATCGATCGATAGTCGATGTCGGCCGCTATCGATAGGTTTTTTCGATATGGCCATCGATTATGCGCGATGACCATTAAAGTACTATGGGAGAGCAACAAAACCTTCCATTATTACACCCAAACAAGTGGAGAAGCTGAAATTAACATCCACAACAGTCAAATGGATACGTGCTACCTCTTTGGGAAACACTTAGGTTATAAAAGTCACAGAAAAAAGTCCACAGTCCATTTACTATCCTGTCTTGTACCACAGCCTGACCCTTAATAACTGCATCACCCACAAATTAAAAAGTGCCAGAAGGCAGTATGATTTGAACCATCATGTTACTTGAACTGGACATTGAATATCCCTGTCCTGGGAACGCAGCATGAGGCCCCAAACCTGCATGATCCCCCAATTTAAAAGTGCTGCAAAAAGGAGTCTTTAACCACCATTTTTAGTTGAACTGGACATTTGACTATACCTGGCTGGGCACCAGCATGGCCCAAACTGCTTGACCCCAGATTAAAAAGTGCCGGAAAAAGAGTCTTTCAACCACATTTTAGTTTCACTGGACATTGATATACCTGTCGGGCCCACAGCATGAGCCCCAAACCTGCATGACCCCCACATTTAAAAAGTGCCGGAAAAAAGGAGTCTTTCACACCATTTTTGTTTCACTGTTACATTGGACTATACTGTCCGGGCCACAGCATGGCCCCAAACCTGCATGACCCCCACATTTGTAAAAAGTGCCCGGAAAAAAGGGTCTTTCAACCACCATTTTAGCTGAACTGGACATTGAACTATACCTGTCCTGGCCCACAGCATGAGCCCCCACCCTGCATGACCCCCACATTTATAAAAGTGCCGAAAAGGAGTTCTTTCAACCACCTTTTAGTTTGAAAACTGGACATTGGACTCTACACTGTCCTGGGCAACAGCCATGGCCCCAAACCTGCATGACCCCACATTTAAAAAGTGCCGGAAAAGGAGTCTTTCAACCACCTTTTTAGTTGAACTGGACCATTGACTATACCTGTCCTGGCCACAAGCATGAGCCCAAACCTGCATGACCACCACATTTAAAAAGTTGCCGGAAAAGGAGTCTTTTCAACCACATTTTAGTTGAACTGGACATTGACTTATACCTGTCCTGGCCAAGCATGACCCAGGGCCGGATGACAGTGGGTGCGGTGAAAGCCCAGGCTGGCGTCCGTCATTATTAACACGCAGGTTAAATGCCCTGATGACGCAAAAGCAACGAAAAATGTCGTGCTGAAGCAGAGTGCGGAAGCGGAGTGTGAGAACTCAGCCTTGCTCTTGTCCACAGTAAATACTGGGGCGGCTTGGTTGAGCGCTTGCCCCTCCGTAAGAGTGTGGACCACTTGAGCTTCACTTGGAATACTGGTGGTTAACGCTCCGTTACACCCAAGGTGCCCTTTATCTTGGCTTTCTTTTTCTCATTTTACTCAACGTGCTGGAGGAAATGGTCTCTGTACTTTGTTCTCGGTCGTGCTCCTACTCATGTCCTCTGAATAACCTCACATCTGGTCAATTTTTCCTGTACGTCCCTTGTACAATTCAGAGGAATTGTTATAAACAGCTATTTTGTTACATGCATGTTTGTTAGTACTTTAATTGAGAAACACATTTTTAAAATAGGATGGCATCCACCTTGTCTTTGTTTCTCTTTTTTTCATTGTAGTAAATGGGTTTGTATCAATACAGGGATTGATTGCTTATGTTAAAGATCTTGCAAAAAAACAATCCTTTGCAATAAGTGTCATAACAGTGTTCCTACCTATTCCTGTTTCTGACAGCGCCATCACCCTTGGCCATCTTGACAATGTGAAGAACAAATGTCGGTTAGAAACAAATCATTTTTAGAATAGGACCTGTAGTATAGCTGCAGGTCACAGCAAAATGCCCCCAAAAAATTTCAAAGCATGACCCTGAGCACTTTGGTCAATTGTGAAGAACAAATGTCTGTTAGAACAACATTTTTTTTATAATAGGACCTGTAGTATTGCTGCATTTCAAAGCAGCATGACCAAAAATTATAAAAAGATTCTCAGGCACTGTTAAAAATTGTGAGGGAGAATGTCACTTGAAGCCACTTTCTGTTACAAAGGACCATGATTATTGCTGTATCTCACAGCTACATGACCCCAAAATTATAAATATGACTTCTCAGCCAACTATTAAAAATTTGTGAGGGAAATGCCCACTTAGAAGTCCACATTTCTGTTCCAATAAAAAAAGGACCGATTATTGCTGTATTCACAGGAACCATGACCTCAAAACATTGACAATGCGAAAACTTCTTAAGATAAAGTGAGTAATGGATTTACGGTGTTGTCATGAAACCTTGCTGTCTTTTACAGTCTCCTCACAGCAAAAACCAGCAAAATGAACTGTTGGGAAATGAGATAAAATTGCAGTAAAGAAAATGATCATTTAAAAAAAGTTTTCAAGAGGACCATTTCTGTTTGAAAAGGAATGTGAAGTAGACTGGCAACTAATCGGATGACCTCGGCAATTGGGGCCACAACATCATCAGAGATCCATGCCTGATTCTCTTGATGAAAGTCACAACGAACCACAGTATCTGTGGAAGCCGGATGCTTTTGGTTAATGACTCCTCCAGCTTGAGCGTGAAGGTCCGCTCAGGGGGATATGACGCTGGCTGCTGGGCAGGACAAACACCTCTATGGCGTGACGAAGCCAGCTCGGGCCATTCGGCCATTTGGTAACCAGAAAGTCTATTGGGTCCGGAACGATGCAAAAAATCGGTCGTTGGAGACGCAGATAGTCGCATGCACTGATCTTAGCGATCTCTGTGTGTTGGATGTGTGCCTTGACGCATGCAGCTTGGTGAGGTGGTAATAACAAGATTGCCAGATGTCACCCATTAGTATTCTGCCACCTTTCATGCTGCTGCCGCTACGCATACTTGGCACTCTACTGCTGTCACGTCGCTGATGCTGTTCAAACCTATCATGTCCATTTGGGGGAACGTGAAGCAGCGCAAACCGATGTCTCCAGTTGATTCAATCAGCAAGGTCTCCATTTCCTTGCATTTTACTCTCTATTTTGGGTGGGTGGAAGGGAAAGTGCTGATTTATGTTTTGTCCGGGGATCCAGGAGGGGTGGCCACCAGTAAACTGTTGTTCATTTTGATGGCCTTTTATGCGAGGATCATGTTGGAGGAAAATGGAGCATCCAAGCATCATGGGTGGATGGGAGCCTTGATTTCCAAGCCTTCTGGGGGGTTTTTTCCCGGGAAGGGGCACTAAATAGCAAAACTGATCTTTCCTCCTCTTCCACCTACGCCTCAAATTCGCGCCCACCGCTTTCCAAGGCAGGGACGTCGGTCACTCGGTGTCTAGGAATACCTCCTCCTCCTCCGCTTCCTCCGGCACAGCTTCAACACGAGGCCCTGATTGCTGAGATGATGCACCCTGAGAGCTGATGCCACCTTGCACTAAGCTCTGGGTCCCCGAACCGTCGGCCTATGAAAGACCGATGAAATTGTGAAACTGTCGGGCCCTTGTGGATTTGACAGAGAGAAAAGGCTCGTGGTGCCATCTGTGTCCGTCTCCTCCTCGTCGATGGGCGGGACCTGTTGTTTCAGAGGTCCAACGATCGTTCCAGAAACTAAGATCACCACTGATGCTCATGCTGACAAGGGGCATTGTCCGCACTGACCATTTTGGTGGCTTCTTCAAAACTGGCAAGGATGGTGCAGAGCTCTTTCACTGCTCCACTCTCGGTGGTCAACACCCCGAGGTTCCGTACCGCTGATTGTCAGGCCTGTGTCACTTCGTACTGCGTAATGGCATTGCGCTGCTGCCACAATCGCTGAAACATGTGGAGGGTGGAATTCCAGTGTGTTGCCCCGTCAACAATGAGACGGTTGACGGGGGAGGGCGAGGCTGACGCTGCAACGCAGCCAGGCGGGACGAAGCAGGGTGCGAACGGCGAAGTGCAACTCAGACTCGAGCTCTTCAGCAGGCAGTCCAGACCCGGTAGATCTTTAGAAATCTGGACGACAGGTTCATGACTCATGTGCCAGGCAAGGCTGTGTCCAGCCTACCGATCTTAAGGGCGGCAGCAGATTTCGCCGTTATCGCACACCACTTGCCTGGCACAAGGTTCTTGTACCTGCCTGCGCTCGGTCTCTGTTGCTTAGAGCCGTCCACAGCTCCTGTACCTGTGTGTGGACAGTCTCCAAGGCAGATTAATTTCAACACGGCCTGGTGTCTCTGGGCACGTGATTGTACCACCAGAGGACCTTGGGGGAAAGAGCCCTGCACCATCCCTGCGTTGTGAAGAGCGTGCGCCGAGCCTGAGAGCCACCGTCACCCCAGAGACATCCACCCAGGCTCACCAGTGCGCTGTCCAACAGGGGAGATATATTGGCTTGGGCGGTGCTACTAGTCCATGTGTCGGAGGTGAGATGGACTTTTCCGGTCACGATGCAGACAATCGCGCTTGGAAATTTTAGATGACACGGGTGGTCGGGGGGGGGGGGGGGGCTGGCCAGGGCAGGGGACGGCTTTTCTGGCAAAGAAATGCGCTGCTAAGCATCTGGTATTGGGGGCAAGCCGAGCGGCCTGACGTGGCGGAAACCCATCTGTGTCCACCAGACGAAAGGCAACATTTCCAAGGCCAAAAGCCTGCAATGCCGACATTCAGGCTTTTGGCTTTTGGGATGGTTGGGTTAAAGTGTTTCTTCTGCTCCCCAATCCTGGGAAGACAGATGGCTGGCTGCTAGACTGGCGCTGTAGGCGTGCAGGTCGTCAAACTGCGGAAGGAGAAGGGGTAGGATGGGTCTCTGGTGTGCTGGTGGTATCGGGCGACGGTGGAGGCTGATGCGGAGGGCTGGATCCCTGATCATGACTCTGAGAGACATGGGCAGTCTGAGGAACGCTTGGTGGGTGGGCAGTGGAGGAGGAGCGGAGAACAAAGGGATGTGACAGTGGTTGGAGGCCCGGCGTCGGTCTGGGCCTTTTTTTGGGCCAATTGTTCTCTCCATTTCACTCATGCATTCGCTGCATGTGACTAGACATCGTTGGTGGTGGGTTAACCATTAAGGTTTTTCTTGCCTCTAACTTATGCGTTTAGCAAGGTCGGGGCATTGACATCGCTGGGTGAATCAGAGGCTTGCTCAAAGAAGGCCCAGGGCTTGAGAGGTCCTGGACCTTTTTGACGGCGTTAAGCGAGGAGCGGGGTTTGCGCAGACCGTGCTGGCGGAATCATATCAGCGGACTTTCTGCGGATACCGCCCTCTCCCTTTTTGTGGCGGGGACCCGTATTACACTACCCCCTGTTTCCTCCTCGTCATGATGAAGAGCTCGCAAGCAAATTTGCGGAAAAGACCAGGATGGATCCGCAAGGTCGACATCAGCATTCATCATAAACAAGGTGACTTGGGTCGTCCTGACTTCTGCCTCCAGAAGCTGCGGGCTAAAGCAAGGGGCATGCAAGGCTGTTGCCGACGCCCGGGATTTTTGCGATTGGACCGGCTACCTTCACCTCCTCTGAATGGCATAGTAACTGGGCGTCAGGAAACAGACTAAATCATCTCTTGATCTATTAACATGCCTTCTGACCCCAACCGCATTTTGCATCAAAAAGGTCTTCAGACTTGGATTATCCACAGTGGTGGGTACACGAGTTGACATTTGGGCTGCTTCATGTTGGAGGATTGCTGATGAGCTGATGACGACATTTGTGCCGTGACTGGAGGACGAGGAGGTAAGACTGCTAGATGCCGGTTGCATTAACCACTGTAAGGTCAGATGGCGACGATGTTCGTACTTGAATTCACAGGGCCCTGACCCAGCGATGACAGGCCTGACGGTCCTGCATCTGACGATACGCTGGCATGCGTGTTGCGCCAGCACTGCAAGGAGCACCTTTCTAGCGTACCTCTACCTCCATGTGCTACCCCGCTAATAGCTCGCTTACCACCTGCATTTCGCTCCATGTTCAGAAATATAAAATTTGAGAAGGTATTTGGGAAAAGTTTGGGAAAATCTCTTATTAAAAGTGGCAAATCACAGCTATTCTCAAATCCCTTAATCAAAACAAAATTGCTGGATTCAAATTTAACTGCAAGGTGTATCAACAAATCTGGACTGGTCAAAAGTCCAAAAAACACGTATCTGTTATGTTTTGCTTTAATACTCGGTATTTTTTGCACCTTTCAATTCACCTGTGGTGAATATAGAATTGCTGTTTTAAGATTTACGTAGATGCTGCGTCAATGAACAGTGCTGGGTGCGCAAAATTAAAAAAAACACGTAACTGTTATGTTTTGATATAATAAACGGTATTTTTTTGCACCTTTCAATTCACCTGTGGTGAATATAGAATTGCTGTTTTAAGATTTTAGTTTGATGCTGCGTCAATGACAGTGCTGGGGTGCGCAAAAGTCAAAAAAACATGGAACTGTTATGTTTTGATATAATAAACGGGATTTTTGAACCTTTCAATACACCTGTGGTGAATATAGAATTGCTGTTTTAAAAATTTACGTAGATGCTGCGTCAATGAACAGTGCTGGGTGCGCAAAAGTCAAAAAACACGTAACTGGTTTGTTTTGTTATAATACACGGTTTTTTTTGCTAAATTTAATTCACCTGTGGTGAATATAGAATTGCTGTTTTAAGATTTACGTAGATGCTGCGTCAATGAACAGTGCTGGGTGCGCAAAAAGTCAAAAAACACGTAATGTTATGTTTTGAATATAATAAACGGTATTTTTTGCACCTTTCAATTCACCTGTGGTGAATATAGAATTGCTGTTTTAAGATTTACGTAGAGCTGCGTCAATGAACAGTGCTGGGTGCGCAAAAGTCAAAAAAATCGTAACTGTTATGTTTTGATATAAAAAAACGGTATTTTTTGCACCTTTCAATTCACCTGTGGTTGAAATAGAATTGCTGTTTTTAAGATTTACGTAGATGCTGCGTCAATGAACAGTGCTGGGTTTCGCAAAAGTCAAAAAACACGTAACGTTATGTTTTGATATAATAAACGGTATTTTTGCACCTTTCAATTCACCTGTGGTGAATATAGAATTTCTGTTTTAAGATTTACGTAGAGCTGCGTCAATGAACAGTGTGGGTGTGCAAAAGTCAAAAAACACGTAACTGTTATGTTTTGATATAATAAACGGTATTTTTTGCACCTTTCAAATCACCTTAGGTGAATATAGAATTGCTTTTTTAAGAATTACGTAGATGCTGCGTTTAATGAAAAATGCTGGGTGCGCAAAAGTCAAAAAACACGTAACTGTTATGTTTGATATAATAAATCGGTATTTTTGAAATTCAAATTCACCTTTTGGTGGGAAAATAAAAATTGCTGTTTAGATTTACGTAGATGCTGGTCAATTGAACAGTTGGGGGGAAAAAAAAAAAAGTAATTTT
>JAODAL010053128.1:0-25504 GCA_025379985.1 Phyllomedusa bahiana | reverse complement strand
ATCACCAAGGTGATTTCCTCGTCCTGCCTTTTCTGCATCCTGAACTGCGGGCTACAACAACAGGCACTGCAAGGCTTTGCCGCCGCCCGGGTTTTTTTGCCGATTGACCGGGTTTCCTTCCCCCCTGATGGCATAATAACGGGCGCAGAGCAAAAAAACACCCTTTTTTGGCCTCTTGACTTTAAAATCATTCTGACCCCAACCGAAATTTGTCATAAAAGGGGTTTTCAAAAAAGTTTTCCACTTTTGGCATTTGGGCCTTCGCTTTCATTTTGGGAGGGAAGCGAAAATTTCAAGAGACATTTGGGGCCAGGGGAGGACGAGGGGTAAGACTGCGGATAGAGATTGGCAAATTGTTTCTGGGGAAAAGTGGAATTCGTTTAGAATTTCAGGAGAACTTCGTTTCAAAACAAAGTAAAGTTTGGGGTGTTTCGCAGAACGAACGTGTTTTTAATTGATAAAATTTCGAAAAGCACATGGTTTTTACAGGGGGCAAAAAAGCGGGGAGAAGAAAGGCGTAGCCTACATGACATGTGCGAGAAACCAAATAGAGACCGGCGGATTCTGGATGTCACCGACTAAAAGGGTCCGGGCGGACGCGGCAGCTCACACCGCTCTCACTGTTTTTTTATGGAAGGGCGCCCCTTGCTTGTATATCTCAACTAAGAACTCATTTTTTATACAGCTTTCTCAGAGACTTGCCCCTTTTACTTCTAATTCTGATTTTGGGGGTATTAGAACGGAATCCAATTCAGCTGCATATACATTTTAAGCATCCTCAGTTCTTGAACACATTAAATACCCAAGGGGTTTTACAAAGCCGTTGCTTTTATTCATTAAAAAACCTTTTTTACAATCCAAATACCATTTAAATTTTTGGTTGCTCATTTCTTTTCCAAATTTTAATCTGGGGTTAAATTTAAGTTTTTTTGGGTGGTTTTCTAAAAGAAACTTCTTTTTTACCCCCCAAAGAAGAAATTTTTGGGTTTTACATAATTTATATCCGAAGTTTTAATTAAAGAGTTTTTTTTGTATTGGTTTCCCTAAAATACCCGCCGTTTTTTAAAACGCTACAATGCTGGGAATTTTTGGGAGCAAAATTTTTTTTGCGCAATTTTCATCCAAGGGTTAACTAATTTTTTCTGCAGTTTTAATTGTAAAAGAAACGTTTTTTTTCACCGCCAAAAAAGAAATTTTTTAAAGACATAATTTATACCGAAAGGTTAATTACGGGTTTTTCGTTGTTTTTCCGAAAATACACGCCGTTTTTAACCCTACAAAGGGGAATTGGGTACACATTTCCTTTCGAATTTACATCCAAGGGTTAACGAAGTATTTTTCTGCAGTTGTATTTACTTAAAGAAACTTTCTTTTTCACCACCAAAGAAGAAATTTTGGCTGTAGCATTATTCATATCCGAAGGTTAATTAAGCCTGTTTGTGCTTTTATGTTCAGTAAAATACACAGTGCTTTTAAATGGCATATACAAATAAATTTTTCCTGCCCATTTGTGGAGCGCAATTTATATCCAAGGGTTACCCAAGCTTGTTAGTGGGTTCATTTGGAGTGTGTGTATTTATCATATACAGATATCTTCATCAAACAGAGTCTGTACATTTTAGAACAAACAGTATGTCAGACAGAGAGGTGGCAGGCTCTTCACATGCGCGTGGCAGTGGCACAAACATTCCTGGAGCAGGCCCAGGTTGCAGCACAGCAAGGAGACGTCGCAGAAGGGGGTCACTCGGTGAGGCCAGAACTGCCGGTGTCATCTAGCGGCCGTGTGTTGTTCAGCAACCCAAGGGTTCTTGATTGGTTGACTAGGTCATCCACTTCCTCCCAGATTACTTCTGACACCCCAAGACAAAATTCGGTGGGATCGTCAGACACAACCCTTAGTTGGCATGGCCCGTGAGCGGGTCAGCGGTCCTCACCTGTCCTCAACCCGCCTCTGTCCCATCCGGTTCCCTCAGCCAGAGATCTACTATGTGGTTTGGGCTCAGCGCCACTATACAGCGAGGATGAACAATTTGAGGAGTCAGCAGCTACTTAGCAGCGAAGAAATGGGGCCAATATCCCCTGCTTCTTGCAGTAGGCGGCAAAGTATAGATGTGGAGAGTGGCATGGAAGGTCATGTTGTGAGGGGTCAGCCTCTGCATACCAAGACCGGTGATGAGGACAACAGTGACGATGAAACACAAATCGATGATGATGTAGCCGAACACTCTTGAGAGCCGGGTGAAGCAAGCGCTTCATCATCGTGAGGAGAAGAGGGAGTCAGCTTGCGCGTCAGGCAGCGGCGCAGCCAGCAAGTGTGTTGTGTGGCAGTGAGTCAGCAGGGTAGCAGCAGTGTGAGGTCGGGAGCCAAGCGGCCACGGGGTAGAAAACCCGCTTCTCAGGTCCAAGAAACTAGCAGCACAGGGGCTCACCGAGGCAGCGGCGGTAGTAGTCACTCAGCGGTGTGGCAGTTCTTTGCTAAGACACCGGAGGAGCCGAATCTGGGTATATGTAGAATCTGTGGGCAGAAAGTGAAGCGTGGCCAGGGAGCTAACGTTGGCACCACGGCCCTGCGTCAACACATGCAGCGTCACCATCCGGTGGCCTGGGAGAAACGTGGCTAAAATGTGGTGGTGCAGTGTGCCGCCGCAGCAGCACCCAGTGGCATGCATGCCATTGCAGCCAGTCAAGGCTCCACCACCTCTGCAGAAGGGAGCTGTTTCTCTTTGCCATCATCTCCCAGTCCAGATGCTCCTGCTCCTCGCTACTCATGGCGCAAGCAGTCGTTCAGCGAGGCGATTGCAAAGAGACAACAGTATGCGTCCAACCATCCTAAGGTGCAGAAGCTGGCTGTGCTCCTGTCCAAGTTGTTGGTACTGCAGTCCCTTCCTTTTCAAGTGGTGAACTCTGCCGCTTTCAGAGAACTACTGGCATGTTCCTAGCCGAGATGGCGAGTTCCAAGCCATTGACGATTTCCAAAAAGGCAGTACCAGCACTTCACAAATATGTAGAACAGAAGGTGGGTCAGTCCTTGAGCTTATCGGTTTGTTCCAAGGTGCACGGCAGCGCGGACGCGTGGAGCTGTAACCACGGTCAGGGCCAGTACATGTCCTTTACGGCCCTCTGGGTGAATGTGCTTCCTGCCCAGGCACACCAACAACTTGGACAGGAGACGCCGCTTTCTCCTCCACGTTGTCAAACTGCTGCACCTGCGCCAATGTCCGCCTCCTCCTCCACCACCACCACCATCTCAGCCTCCACAAGTGCTGCTCCATCATACCACATGTGTAGGGCACAGCGGTGTCACGCAGTTCTACACCTGGCTTGCCTCGGCGAACGAAGTCACACAGGGGAGGAACTGCTCCGCAGCAAGAAATCAATGTGTGGCTTTCTCAGCACCAACTGCAAATTGGAACCATGGTGACGGACAATGGGAGGAACATGGTGTCCACGCTGCACCGAGGAGGGATGGTCCATGCGCCCTGCATGGCGCACATGTTCAATCTGGTTGTGAAAAGGTTCCTGAAGTCTTCCACCGATCTTCAGAAGATTCTGAAAATGGCCAGGAAACTGTGCATGCACTTCATCCATTCCTACAAAGCCAGGAACAACCTCCTCGAGTTGCAGCGGCAGAACGGCCTTCCCCAACACACTCTGATATGCGATGTTTCCACCCGTTGGAATTCCTACCTGCACATGTTGGACCGACTGTATGAACAGAGAAAGGCCATTAATGATTTTTTGATGATCCAGGCGGACAGGAGTACTCCACTGTGTTACTTTGATGTCAGCCAGTGGCAGCTCATGCGTGACACCTGCCGTTTGCTGAGGCCATTCGAGGTGGCCACGTTATTTGTCAGTCGCCAGGACTACGGGATGAATAATGTCATTCCACTGCTTAATGTCCTGGAACAGATACTGAAAAATCTGTCTGAGCAGGGGACTGGAGACGTGGCGACTATATCTCGCGGCCACATGAGTCTGGTGGGGACTGAACTGGAGGAGGAGGAGGAGGAGAACATTGGAGCAGAAGCATTGTCTGGTGAAATGAGTGGATTTTCTACCCAGGTAACAAGAGAGGAGGAGTAGGAGCAGCTGGAGGAGGTAGATGGAGATGAGGAAGACGAGGCAGATGACCCGCAAGCACCGTGGCAGTATACTGTGGAGATGGAGGCAGGGAGCCCCTTGGAGTCACTTGTGCAGATGGCCTGCAGCATGCTGATTTGCCTTGCTAGTGACAGCCAAATAGTCACCATCCAGCAGAGGGATGACTTCTGGCTCTCCACCCTATTGGACCCTTGCTACCGGTCCAAAATGGGAGCCTTTTTCCCAGCTGCTGAGAGGGAGGACTAACTCAAATACTAAAGGGAAATCCTCCGTAGTCAATTGGCCGCTGCCTATGTGCGGCATCGTCCCTCCTCTGACAGTTCTTAACGGGGGGTTCCTCAGCGCTCACGTACAACTGCCGCGGCTGCTGGGGGAAGTTGGGGGGGTAGGAGCAGTACCAGCTCCATCAGCAGCAACCTAAGTCTGGAGTCACTGATGAGCAGCTTCCTTCACCCGCCTAGTGAGGAGGGTAGTCGCCAGCAACAGCAGCAGGACCTGGAGCAGTCCCTGAACCAACAGGTGGTGGCCTACCTCGACAGCACTATGACACCCCACTTAGAAGATCCGCATGACTTCTGGGCAGCCAAACTTGATGTGTGGCCGCAACTTGCCAAGTTTGCAGTGGAGAAGCTGTCCTGCCCAGCCAGTAGTGTGGCATCAGAGTGGGTGTTCAGTGCGGCGCGGGCCATCGTTACCCCAAGGAGAACCCGCTTGTCCACGGGAAATGTGGAATGACTGACCTTTGCCAAGATGAATCAAGCGTGGATCGGCCAGGATTTCCACACACCAATGCCTTAGGCGTCAGATTAAATCTACCATGACGCCTCACCAAAACTTTGAGAAATGAGTCTGGATTCAAACTACCTGCCTCAGCCAGTATTTTGATGCCGCCACCTGTCGGAGGCCACACATCTGCTGACAGGTTCTCCATCTGCCACCAACCAGCTTTACCAGGGACTGGTATTGCCACCCACCTCCACACTGTCATTGTGCCGCTCTATGACCTCATGCTGCTGCTGCTGTTGCTGGTGCCGTGACATCCACACTGTGTCATTGTGCCACTCTATGACCTCCTGCTGCTGTTGCTGTTGTTGCTGCTGCAGTCACCTCCACACCCTGTCATTGTGCCACTCTCTGATCTCATGCTGCTTCTGCCGTCACTTCCACTCTCTGTCATTATGCCACTCTGTGGCCTACTCCTGTTTTTGCCACCTCCAGAATGTCATTGTGCCACTGTCTGACCTCATGCTGCTGCTGTGGCTTCTGCCGTGACCTACAAACTCTGTCATTGTGCCACTGTCTGACCTCATGCTGCTGCTGTGGCTGCTGCCGTGCCCTCCACACTGTGTTATTGTGCCACTCTGTGGCCTACTCCTGTTTTTGCCACCTCCAGAATGTCATTGTGCCACTGTCTGACCTCATGCTGCTGCTGTGGCTGCTGAATTGCCCTCCACACTCTGTCATTGTGCCACTCTCTGGCCTACTCCTGTTTTTGCCACCTCCAGAATGTCATTGTGCCACTCTTTGACCTCATGCTGCTGCTTTTGATGACGTCATCTCCACACTGTGTCATTGTGCCACTGTCTGACCTCATGCTGCTGCTGTGGCTGCTGCCATGCCCTCCAAACTGTGTTATTGTGCCACTCTGTGGCATACTCTTGTTTTTGCCACCTCCAGAATGTCATTGTGCCACTCTCTGACCTCCTGCTGCTGCTGTTAATGACGTCATCTCCACACTGTGTCATTGTGCAACTTTCTGACCTCATGCTGCTGCTGTGGCTGCTGCTGTGCCCTGCACACTGTGTCATTGTGCCACTCTGTGGCCTACTCCTGTTTTTGTCACCTCCAGAATGTCATTGTGCCACTCTCTGACCTCATGCTGCTGTGGCTGCTGCCGTCACCTCCACCCGCTGTCACTGATGTTGCCACTTGAGCCCTCAGCTTGTTTTTTTCCAGCTGGCGCTGCCATCACTCTATGAGGCTACATTCCCGCTTCAGTTTTTTGGTCAGTATTGCCCTCTTAAGTGCCCAGGGAATTTTATAGTGAAGCGATTCTCAGAGCGGCGGCACTCAACAGCGTGTAATACAAAAACACAAAATTGTAAGAACAACAAACCAAGCAACCACTGCAAATTTAAGCATGACACAACATTCTACAGCTCCCTGGAAATAGCTATTTTTTAACGCGATTCGTCCCGAAGTAATTTGGACCGAAACAAATTTTTTCGGATAATTCTGCGAAGTTGGCGAATCGAATTTTTGAGAAATTCGCCCATCTCTATTTCTAGCTGTCATTAGGGGATAATCTGTAATCTCTTTAGCTATAGTTGGATCAGTATTTAATACCCTCCAATGTTTTGCCAAAATCTCACGCAATTTCGGCCATCGATAGTTAAAAGTTGTAATGAAACGAATATTATTTGCATTGCTTCTCTTTTTTGCTGTAATAATTGACCACGAGGAACCTTTCTAGCCTGATTATAGGCCCTCTTCATTATCCTTTTACTGTAGCCTTAAGGTCCTTAAGGTTGACTGCCTGAGCTTCAAATGTAACATCTGACGAACAGATCCGACGCACCCGTAGAAACTGCCCCACAGGAATAGCTTTGATTGTAGGTTGATTGTGAAAAGATGAGGCATGAAGCAGTGAATTCACCGCTGTTTCTTTGCGGTATATGTCGGTCTCTTTTACACCATTGTCATCAACCTCAATAGAAATATCAAGGAATTCCATCTTTCTCATATCTACCTTAAAGGTCAATTTGATATTATATTGATAAACATTAAAGGGGATTTGCAGAGAGACAAAGATTCTTACCTTTTAGCTTAGCCCAGGCAGAATGTCAACAAATCACGCTGAGTCATGAAGCTGCAGTGGAGAGAGGGAGAGGCTAGGGGGGAGTGAGGAATCCAAGGGAGCGTCTCAAAACTTAAGTGAACTAATAAACAGTACAACAGTGGATTCAATACAGCAAGACACAGGCTTATACACTGCACTGTCAGGAGAAACCTTATCTGCTAAGAAGCTAATGTAACGTAAACAAATCACGGAGCAAGAGACAGAGACGCACACAGACACACACAGCCAGAGCACAGAGCCATGCATAAGGGGATCCTGTGACATGTTCACTCAAATAATCAAACTATAACTTGTGAATTCTGTATACAAAAGAGAACACCTATTCTACACAGCAGCTTGAAAGCTTCTTCATCAGATAAAGCAGGGCTCTAATAACACTACAGCTAGTTATTCTGTATACAAAAGAAAACATATTGCTACCCGGTGCCTTAAAAGACCATTCATTTTTCCTGTCATCAGATAAGAAGTGATTCACGCAAGCGTGGCCTTTCAGCTCCTGGGTCGTGACTAGGGGAAGCTTTGTGGTAACCAAGGGGGATTGAGAAATGCTGTAGCTCTCAGAGTTTTCACTTTTTTAATCACATATATTTAGAAAAGTGATTAAATACCCATTTTGGAGGTTCCCACGTCAACATTACATGGTGGCAAAACCCCTTTAAGGCCACTCATGAAAATAGTTAGCTGGGACATCGACCCACGCCATATAAAGAAAACATCATCGATGTACCTCAGCCAGCATTGGGTGTGACCTGAAGCCGAATGAACATCATCATGAAAGATTTCTCTCTTCCAGTATCCCAAAAATAAGTTTGCATATGCCGGAGTGCATGTGGCTCCCATGGCCGTCCCCTGACACTGAATATAGAATATGTCTAAATACAAATAAATTGTGTGTTAAAATGAATCTAAAAAAATCAAGAATCAATCTACATAAGACTGGATCCAAACCACTAGTCCGTCATGATGTCGAATACTCGTGTATAATGACTCGACAACTGCCATCACCAAATACACCCTGGACTCTACATTGATCCCGTCGATCCGCCTCAGAATGTCCGTAGTGTCTTACACATACGATGGTAATAATTCCACCAGTGGTTTCAAATAATGGTCAATAAATTTACATATAAGGACACATAGCCCCCCCCCCCCCCCAATTCCTGACACTAATGGACGCATGGGCGGATCGACAGGATCCTTGTGTATCTTTGGAAGCAAATATAGGGTTGGAATTTTTGGGAACTTAACCAACAAATTATCACAGATTTTTTTAGGCATTATCCCCAGTTGCAATGCGTTGTCCACTATATCTTGTGATTTCCGAGAAAAACTTTCTATTGGATTATGTGCCACCTTTTAAATGTCTGTCTGTCCCTCAAATGATGCAACACTTCCATTTCATACTTCTCAATTGGCTTAATCACAATGTTTCCTCCCTTGTCCACGGGCTTGAAAACCACATCTTTAAATGACTGTAATTCTTTAAGAGCAATTCTCTGTTGTTGGGTAAGATTATCTCTACCACGACAATCAGAGAGCTTCTTCATATCATTCATAACTAATCTTACAAAGATCTCTATCTGAGGACATGCAGACAAGGGGGGGAAGACCGACGACCTGGGAAACAGACATGATGGAAATTTACCTAACAGAGAGTCATCTTGCTCCAGTAGTAAATTCTCCAAAACAGCACTAGCCTTCCTCTCCTCCTCAGTTGCGAAAAGTTGAACAGCCTCTGTAAGGGACCAGTCAGGGACACACGAGAAGACACAGACAGAGTGAGGCCCTGACGCTGGTCCCAACCCCTGTCCCTGCCTTTTGGGGGTACCCGACTCCTTAAAAGGTCGGCCCCAACCAGAAGACTGAAAACTACACTGAATACGTGGGAACACAAGACACAGACAAACAAATACAAAACACAATAAGGGAACGTCAGACAAGCAAGGTTGGCAGCAAGCGGGCAGCGCAGTACCAAATCGGGAGACAGAGAGAAAAACGTAAGACGAGCCAAGTCGGTAACTGTCGGGCAATGCAGTACAAAATCAGGAAGAGAAGAATAGTCAGAAGCCAAGCAGAGTCAGGTAACCAGAAAATCCAACAAGAGACAGGCAAGCAAAAGGTATAGGAAAGACCCAATATAACAGGCACAGGGGACAGGTAAGGGAATCCTTAAATAGGGAACCGGTGAACACAGAGCAGAGGTGATTGGTGGAAGGAACACAAAACCGGATAGGAAAACAAAACTGTCAATCAAAGAGGAACACAGTTTAACTAAAAGGGTGCTGGAGGATTCCTGGGCACGGGCGTTGGCCAGTAATCAATTAACACACAGGTAAGGAAGGACTCAATTCACACTGGTAACTAAGCATACAAAGTATTATGTTAAAAACCACGGTTTTCGTCACAACAGCCGTGGCCGGCGACCAGAACTCAAAGCTGGGGGTCTGTCAGGCATGATCATGACAGCCCCATTGTTAGTATGTAGTTTTTTTTAAGGTTAGCTTCCTTGCAAGCAAGGGAAGGTCCTTTAAGGCTTTAAGAAAATGAAATTGATTAGTGGGTGAGAATGTCAACTCCAAGCTCAACACCTCATATTGAGCTTCAGATAAGGTATGTGAGGATAGGTTAATCACCATTAGTTTGTTTCTTTTAGTGTTTTGTCACCTCCTGAGGAAGAGAGGTAATGCCATGTCCCAGAGTTTTTCTATCCCTTTTAGGGTATCCTTGGATATCCCCGAGTGCCATTTTGATTATGTCGTAAACGTGTATGATCCTCATACGACATTGTTGAGGACATTGATCCCGATCTAGACCTTGAACGGGATCTGTCCTTATTTTGTCTCCATCTATAAATACATCCAAGATGAAGATTATTTACATCTCTCTGAATTTTTTTTGTTTTGGTGTCACAGATCTCTTTCTTCCATTTATTACAATCCTTATCCAATTCAAGGTTAAGTTTTTCTAGATCTTCTTTTGACAACAAATTCTTCAATTTCCTTCTGTAGTAATATCTAGTACTTGTAAGCAATATGTGACATTGTGAGTGCTGGTGCGCTTGTGCTGTGTGGGTAATACGGTGCTGGCACCGGCTTTGGCATCCATACGTGCTGTGCGCATGTCCACAAGCTTTGGTCTTCCGTGCATGTGCACTGATGCGGGTCTGCCAGAAGTGGCTAGTATAGGCTGCGGCTCCCTTCGAACACAGCGCACGCGCCATGAATACTCCTCAGGTGTATGTCTAATTAAAATGGAGGTATTTAAACTGTTAGGATTAGAACTTTGAGTACTCCCTGAAGAAGCAAGGAACGTGAAACGCGCATTGGGGTGGTTGGCTTGATCCTCCTTGTCCTGGTAAGGGTTCCCTCACTTAGGAGTAATGAGGTCTTTATTGTTGTTACATGGAATATAGTACAGGATATGTATACATAATGACATCTAGTTGACTTTACTCTAATTATATTTACTATATGTCTTTGGGACACTGACCATGATCGCTTTGTTCTGATATTCCTGTTTACTAAGGGCATCTTTATAACAATAAGAGTTACGTATATAGTACATGGAGGAACTGTTTATGGCTGCAGTTAGTAGGTTTTTTCCATATGCGCTTCATTTTTGTATGGGACTGTTTTAATTATGTAATCAATAAAGATATTTTCTCTATGTGCAGCTTTTTTTGAGGCAAGGAAAATACCACCTTCCATACAACACTTCCAATATGTATGCCACTGTAACAATTTAGAGGAAATCTGTGGAAGTCTATAAGGGATATATCCCATATCCCATATATCCCATTGTGGAGAAATGGGAAATCGACAGAACTAGCTTCCCTAATAGATTTTGAGATGCAGCCCCAGAAGGGACTGAAACACTCGGTTCAGCTCCACATGGAAGGGAGATTCCCAGACTTCTCAGAGCTGTTTGATCTGTGTGACCTCTGCCATGTTCAGGTACTTACAGCACCCACAAGTTCCCACATATATCTAATTTGGGGCAAAACTAATGATACCCTGATTGCAACCTCCACAATAAGACAACTGCAACAACAGCCAGGAAGTTACGTAAAAAATAATAGTGGATTAAAACTTAGCCTTTCATACTCAATGAATAAAAATACTTACATATACCAAGAGCCTATAAACACCCTACTAGATCCCTATCCAGGATTACCTAACCCCTACCTATTAACTAATAATGGAGTACCCGCCCTTATAAGGGTGACCCCACCCGGAACCTATTTCTATTTTGAAAACCTTATTGATACCCTACTCTAATAGCTAGCGGCAAAAAGCCAATAGTAGGTGGTATAAATTCATATAAACTAGGTATTGATATTATTTATTACAGTCACCACAAAAAAGAAAGCTAGAGGTCCATATCAGGTACTCAATGAATACAGATGGATACATATATAGAAGTCCCAATTTGGGACGTCTAGATATGTATCCATCTGTATACATTAAGAACCTGATATGGACATCTAGCTTTTTTATAAGGGCGGGTACTCCGTTAGGTTGTAGTTGTTCAGGTATTTCCAGTGTTGTCACGCCTGCTTTAGACAATTCAGTGGTGGTAACGTTGAGTTAGACTGTGACAGGCTGGAGAAGGTGGCTAGGAGAGAGGATCAGTAAAAGCAGGTATCTGTTTTATCAAACTGTCATGGGATGCCAGCTCTCGCCCCTGGAAAAGGCTTTTGAGAAATGGAAACTTGATATTCCATGCTTGGATTTAAACCATAAGGAGGAATTAAATTTTCTCATGGAGAACCTCAGTGATAAGCTCAAGAGATCAGCTAATACAAAACTAAATGGCTGCATAGAGTATATCTCACCCCAACTAGACTGGCTCAGATGGGCAAACTGTCCAGTGCAATCTGTACCAGATGCAATATGGCATGTGGAACACTGTTTCACATGGTTTGGGATTGCTCCTCTATATGACCTTTTTGGTCCAGGGTCCACGCGTTCCTAAATTAAAAATTGAGACTACCTGGTGTGTGTGCCCTGGCCAATAGCATCTGGTAGAGGAGCTTATCCCCACTAAAAACTAAAGGAAGTTATACAGGTTATTAATGTTTTATGCAAGGAAATCAATTCTTTTTAACTGGAATTTGACAAAACTGCCCTCCCTCGGACATTGGAAGCAACTTATCAATGATGATTTACCAATGTACAGACTCACTTATGAATCTAGAAGAGAGCCCCAAAGGTTTTTAGACATATGGAGCTTGTGGATTGAAGCATACTCAACTTAAATCTGGGAGTATACGTCAGGGAGGCCCAGGCACCGGAGCGGTATGATAGATTTCTAGTTTATTTAGTGAATAAATGGGTTTGAGTGGTGTGTCTGGGTATGAGTGTTGGGTCAAGAGATGCTGTATCGGATTCAATCGGAAAAGGTACCACCAAAGTGATGTATCTGCACTTAATTCCTTGTTTTCTACATTTCCGTACTGCTGAATCACTTTTTTACTACATTCTGTCAAGTTTCGAATTGTATAATGGCAGGGATATTTGTGACCTGACTACCAAGGTCGACTGTTAACACACTTCTAATTTAACTGATACTTGACCACGTCTGAATGAGAATATGAAATGTTCTTTTTGTCTTATTTTTTGGAAAAATCTCAAAAATAAAAACTTTAAGAAAGAACTCCATCTTTTTTACATAAATTTGATCTACAAAGTGATTCCTCCTGTTCGAGATGTGGGGGTGAAAATCCCCACATTAAGCACTTGTTCTGGGATTGTACTGTACTTGGTAGTTACTGAAACAAAGTTTTAGATATTGTTTGTTTAATCCACAGAATATACCTAACTATAATTAAACTAAGTTTGGTGTATTGATTGAAGGGATAGCACAAGATTCTATGGTGTCCCTAAGTATTTCCAGGTTATTATATATTACCCAGAAAATGCTCTAAATGTTAGAGAATTTGCAAAGGGAATTCTATACTGATTTTAGAAAGCATTGTCTATATTTAAAGAATAGCATAAACGTGAATCCTATTAAAATCGAAAAAAGGTGAATAAGCAGCAGCTGAAGAAGGGTGTGAGAAGGGCATACACTTATTGGAGCAAGTTCTACATAATAGCTCCTTGAAAAGTTTTTCTCAACTTCAAAAGGATTTTGATTCACCTAATTCAGTATTTTTTCAATATTTACACTTCAGGCATGTCTTTCAAACTCAAGTGCTTTTTGTTATCTTAGCTACTTGTATAATTGATGGAAAAGTGGGAATTACATATGGAGTTTTTTTCTGTTACCTTTTATAGAAAACCAATAGATATAGGGATCGTAAAAAAAAATAGTAAAGGCAGTACTACATACTGTTACCATACGTAGGATATCTCTTTAAGGTTATTCTGTGCTATGTCACTATTTCTGTGATGGTTTTGTTTTGCCTACTCTTCTGGTTCCAGCGTGAGGCTGCCCTTCTTAGAGCGATATCCCTATTTAGGTCGGGTCTTTATATCCAGGGTTTACTAGGGGGAGATAATTTTTCTTATTTTTCTTATTTTTTAACATTATTAATAAAAGTTATATTTTAATAGGATTCACATTTATACTATTCTTTAAATATAGACACTGCTTTCTAACCTCAGTATAGAATTCACTTTGTTTGTAAATTCCCTAACATTTGGAGTATTTTCTGGGCGATATATAATAACCTGGAAATAATTAGGGACACCATAGAATCGCAATACACATAACATAGGTTAGTTTATGTTCATTTTATTTTTTTGTTATGGTTTTTTTTTATTTCAAAAAATATCTCATTGATGTGTATGATTTGACTTAAATGCTTTATTTGTATTAATATTCAGTTTATTGTCAGTGATGATTTATCTTCAATAAAAATGATCTGATTGGAAAAAATGTCCCTTTAAAACTTGCTTGTACAATCAAATTTTTTGCTTTTCCAACTTTTTACCCAATTTCAGCAAAGCGGTCCAAAAACTATGGTTTTTCTACAAGGGGTTTAAACCCTTAAATTAGGCAAATAGAGGGGCCCCACCAACCTGGACTGGGGAAATTTTGAAAAACCAAAAAATTTGGGTCTAATCTCAATCAAAAAATAAAAAAATATATTTTATTAATAAACTACAACAACAATGAAAAAAGACATAAAAAAGAGGTAGACCAATATGAAAAAGGGGACAATCCAATACAAAATGTCCGCCCCTATATGTAGGAATGTCAATCTGTGCGCCAAAATAAACTCACATTAGTAAATGCATCTAAGCCACTATAAGGCCTCGTTCACACGGCTTATTTGCCCCTATTGGGCCTACTGCGCGCCGGATTTTCACTTCTGGGGCCCAATCCGCGGCAGCAATTACGGTAATCCACTGTTTATTGAGAACAGTGGAAAACCGTCGCTCCCCCCCCTCGGCCATCCGCCGCGGGGGGGAAAAAAGTGACATGCACATTATTTACGGCGGCGGACGCGCCGTAAACAATGCATTGTCTATGGGGCCGGGGCGGCGCCCCGCCGCGCGCCCGGGCCCCCCCCCGTCCCGTCCCTTATTCACGGCGGATTTGTGCGCTGAATACGGCGCACAAATCCGTCGGGAATAAGCCGTGTGAACACGGCCTAAGCGTGATATATTGATGCACAACAACAGAATTATTGGCTCAAATGCGTAAAGCAATTGGTACATAAATATGGTAATGTTCACAGACATATCCACCTCACAACGTACTCCCAAAGCAAGTGTACTAGATCAGTAGTAGGTATAAATAAATACTCATCATTACCCATTTATTGGGGAGAGGAGAGTATCGTTTTGACAAGCCACCGTCCCATGGGAATATGGAAAGCTCCATGGGCCAGATATTTTTTTTTGCATACAGAAAGCCTGCCTACCTACCAATCTGGCACTTGCCAGACTACCTGGGGCCTTGTCTGCCTACCTACCTCCTCTCTTGGGCCGTATCAGCCTGCCTACATACCTTACTGGGGTTTTGCTTTCCTACATACCTCACTGGGGCCATGCCTGTCTATCTACTTACCCACCTGGGGACTTGTTTGCCTACCTACCTACCCATCTGGGGCCTTACCTTTCTACCTACCCACCTGGAGCCTTGTCTGTCTACCTATGTCCCTTAGTCCTTGCCAGCATTTCTACCTGCCTTAATGAGGCCTTGCCTGCCTACGTACCTTACTGGGGCCTTTCCTGCCTACTTACCTTACTGGGACCAACCTGCCACCTGGGACTTTCCCTGCCTTTCTACCTTACTAGGGCCTTGCCTGCCTGCATATCTACCTCCCTTGGGTCTTGACAGCCTGCCTACCTATTTTACCGGGGCTTTGCCAGCTGGAATATCTACCCATCTGGGGTCTTGCCTACCTATCTACCTGCCCACTTGTGGTCTTCACTGTTTGCCTACCTTATTGGGGCCTTATCTGCATACTTACCTCTCATGGGTCTTGACAACTTGCCTTCCTACCTTACTGGGGCCTTGCATGGCTTCCTAACTTACTGGGACCTTTCCTAATTACCTACCTACCCACTTGGAGCCTTGCCTACATACCTTATTGGGGACTTTTCTGCCTATCTACTTACACACCTGGGGCTTTGCATACCTACCTACCATACTAGGGCCTTCCCTGCCTACCTACCCACTTTAGACCTTGCCTGTCTATTTACATACCTAGTAACTTCCCTGCCTCCCTATACTGTATACATTACTTTAAGGTGGCGCTACTGGTGGCTTATCTATATATCTAATAAGGGTGGGATTACTTGCTAGGTCCCCATTACAGTGCTTACCTGACTAATAAAGGGCACTTCTACCTTATATGGGTGGCTACCTGATTAATTTAGGTCTACCTACCGAAAAGAGATTCTATCTATCTAAAGAGGACCTAATTAGAATTCATGCCTCTCAAGTCACTTTCAGTGCTTCAGTTCCCTCTTGGATATTCAGGCTAAAGCTGTCCACACATTTTAGATGGTTATCAGCCTAAAGCTGGGTAATATTTCTATATTTTTACAGGTTTCCTCTTTGGAGTACACAGACCCTTTGGGCTACAATAGAATTGTTGGACTCCTTCGGACCAGCATTGGATCCTATTCTGTAACAAAATGGTCAATGAGGGATATTGTTGGGGAGTGTTTATTTAACTAGAGTGGGTTTTTATTAATTTTTTTGGTGTTTTTTTTAGCATTTTATTCCAGTGTTATTAATAGACAAACACCTCTTTATTACTAGTACTGGGACTTTGTGTCAGCCAGCTATTTTTTTTGTCACCCTAAGGCTAACACCCCTTTTATTTCTGGTTTTACCTTTGCTCGTTATATAAAAGGTAATGATCCCCTTTTATTTCTGGTTTTAGCTTTGCTAGTTATATAAAAGGTAATGATCCCACATAATTTTTTTCTTATTTATTTATTGAAAATAATAAATAATTAAAAGAACATGGCAACAAGGTGTCCCCCTCCTCTTTTAAAACCGAAGTAACAGCAGCCAGATACTATCAGGATGATAAGGTCCATGGATAATGGTCCCTTTCCATCCTAAAAATATCAGTCTGCAGCTTCCCCAGCAGTGTACCATCACATTAGAGGATCTGTTTCAGATGGTAATCTTTCCAGTACCTCTGGTGGGTTGGGTTGTGGGAAAATATTCCTGGGGGGTTTGTGTAAGCCTTGGGGTAAAAAAACCCACCATTGGCTGACGCCAAGCCTCGTCAATGGACACGCATATGTTACACATCTAACACTGGAATGATAAAGTAATTAAAAAAATACCTAAACAACTTAAAAACCCTCTTTATTTAAATAAAATTCCCCTACAACACCACTTGTTTACCATTTTATAAAAGAAATTGACCTAATGCTGGTCGGGCGTACTCAGAGTCTGTTGTAGAACAATGGGGAAACCTGTTGAAAAGTGAAAACTACACACAAAAAAGGAAGTGCTAAACTCCATCTTCTTCACCCCTTGTAGATCATAGTTGCTTCTAATCTTATGAGGGTGAAGGAGATGGAGTTCAGGTCAAACAATATGATTTTTGAGGGTACAGGCCACAGCTACAGCACAATCTACAGGGGGTTGTTCCCCCCTCCCAGACCAACAGGGTAGTGTATCTACAAGTTGTAGCCGTACTACCTCTTCTGCCCCTATCCTCCCACTGTGTTATGTGGTCTAATGTCAACATAAAATACAACCTTCACCTATCACCCTATATCCCTCCACTTATCACCCCAAGGGGAGTTTGTACAGAGGTAGTGAAGGGAGAGATAGGGTGGTGATGAAATATCGTGTGGCAAATTCTGCAGTGATGAGTCAATGCCGAGGGAAAGAGAACGACTCATCAGAGAACACAGCACCTGTGAATCCCTTGATGTCAGAAGTTATTTTGCTTCTTTGTTGGATTAGTGCTGTATTCACAGCCAAGTCATGGTGGCCTGAGCTGGTGTCTGACCACTCTGTGGTCTCTATATGGTGGTATTGTAGGCTATATTGGCACTTGTACAGTGGCAGCGTGCACTTGTCCCTGATTGTAAAGCAAGTACACCCTTGTTCCTGACTTTATGATTATGGATTTTCCTACGGCATATTAACTTTCTTGCTTGTGTTTGTAGTAGAAATAATTTATAGTAATGTATAAATAATACAGTCATATATCAAACTACCCACATAGTACACTACATACAGTAGAAGAAGGACACCGACATGTTATTATCTGCAAAAGAGTACACCTGAATAGGCCCCCTCAACCTCTAAGCCCCATACCAGTTGCTGGGTCTGCTATGGCTATCGTTATGCCAATCACCACTACCGTGTTTCACAGATGGACGCATGTAGTATTTTCCATTCTGCACCTATAAAGAAGGGCCTTGCAATCTTACTCTGCACACCATTATGCCTTGTTCTTTGCATGACCTTTGTTGGTTGACCACTCATGGAGAGGGTTATTATGGTTTTGTATGTCCTCTATTTCTACACAGTTTGTGTGACTGTGGAGCAGTGAAGTCAAAACTGCTTGCAGAAGGTTTTGTACACAATTCTACCCTGATAAGTACAACAACTCATCTGAATATTTTTAGAAATCTCCTTTGTTTTATACATTTCCAGAAACATGTGTTTTGGATACCAGACTTTGATATATGCCTGACATTTATATAGAAAATGAACACTTCACAAACCAGAGAGCTTGGTAACTGCAGTGGACAAAGAACAACAAGGATAACTTCTTTCTACTAGGAAGAAAAACACTTGCTATTCTATGACTGGAGGAGCAGCAGGAGGGAGTTGGGTTTTCCTTCATCAACTGTCTCTTGTTACCTAAATTGCTCTTGCACTTGTTAGGGCCGGTTCAGAAGGCTTATTCAAGCCGTAATTGCGGGACGGATTTCGCACGCAATTACGGCTTGAATAAGGGGCGTGTCGGGGGCGCAGCTCCCCGGCCCCATAGACATGCATTATCCATGGCGTGTATCCCGCCGGGATAATGTGCATGTCACTTTCTCCCTGCCCGGCGCATTCGCCGAGCTGGTAGGAGAGACGGAATCCATAGTTCTCTATGAGAACTGTGGATTACCGTAATGGCTGGGACGGATTCCAGCCGTATTGCGCGCCGTACTGCGTCCCTGCAATAAGCCGTGTGATTGGCCCTTTAGGGTGCTTTCACACAGAGCATTTTTGGTGTTTTTTGATGCATTTTTTGTGCAGAAAGGCACAGCAATTAATGCTGTACATTACTGCACAAAAAATCTATCAACAAACGCACTGTGTGAAAGAACCCTTAATAGGAACACTTTGGATGAACAGGTTAGTTAGGGCAACTAGAGTCAATAAAATTGAAAACCAAGAACCGCTACTTTTTGCTGATCCTTAACCCCTTAAGGACCCGGCGTGTTTTTTTGGTGACACGTTCATTTTTCCTTCCTCGCCTTCTGAAAGCCATAACTTTTTTATTTTTTCACCTACATAGACACATGAGGGCTTTTATTTTGCGGGACAAGATGTAATTTCTAATGGTGTTATTCACTATACTATAGAATATACTGGGAAACCGCAAATAAATTCCAAGTGGGACAAATTGTGAAACAAAAGGTATTTTTGCCATGTTTGCAGGGTTTTGATTTTACGGCGTTCAATCTTCGGTAAATATAATGTGTTATCTGTATTCTAAAGGTTGATACGCATCCGGCAATACCAAACATGTAGGGTTTTCGTTATGTTTTGGTACAATAAAAAAATTTCCAAACAATTTTTGAAATTTGCGCTACGGCGCCATTTTGTGCGACCAATAACTTTTTTTTGTACTAACACCTACGGATGTCAGTGAGGGGACATTTTTTGCGGGCTGAAGTGTACTTTTTATCGCTAGCAGTTTAGAATGCATGCAACTTTTTTGATAATTTTGATTCCATTTTATGAGTGACGTAAAATGACCAAAAAACGCAATTTTGGCGTTTGGAATTTTTTTTCTTCTACGGTGTTCAGCGTACGGGATAAATGATGTTATATTTTTATAGATCGGACTTTTTCGGACGTGGCGATACCAAATATGTGTAACTTTTTATTATTTTAATGATTTTATTTGTAAAATGGGGAAAGGCGGGTGATTTTAACTTTTAATACTTTTTTTTTTGTACTTTAAAACTTTATTTTTTAAAAATTTTTTTACTGTAACATTTAGTCCCCCTATGGTGCTTGACCACTAGGGGGTGCGATTGTTAATACAACCTAATGCATTGCATCGGCAATGCATTAGGGTGTACAAAGATGGCGGTTTCCCCACTTCCTGTCTGCGGATGGAAGTGGGGCAAATCGGCCAGTGTAAGTGACGGGAGCCTTCACAGGGCTCCCTACCACCGTGTACGGTCGTCGGATCGGCGCAGCATAGCTGCGCTGATGCTGATGGCCGTAACGATCGGTGCGCGGCACCGATCGCCGTTCATTCAGACGCCGCGGCCATCTTTGGTGTCTGATGGGTTAAACAGCGCCAGCGGGCGGAGCCACCCGCCGGCGCTGTTACTGCCGGGTGTTAGCGGCGATTAGCCGCTAACACCAGGCGGCTGTGCGGGGGGGGTCGTGGAGCGATCCCCCTGCAAAGCCCCTTAGCGGCCCTAGGACGTACTCATACGCCCAGGGTCATTAAGGGGTTTATAGGTGTGGGGACCAGTTCAAATGGTAGTTCAGTTGCAGGCTTTTCAGATGAAAACAACAAGCTGAAACAAGGATTATTTCAGCCAAACATAAACAACAGTCCTTGTTAGATACTCAAGTACAAAATCCCCTCCCCCCTCCACGGGGTTAGGTGGACCTCATTCTGGGCTTAGTCCTTCAGGGATGGCAAGGCCTATCTCTGACTCTCACACCATGGAATAAGTTTTTTTCATTAAACCTTGTACAATTGGTGTGTTTTACAGTCACCTCACAGCAAAACCAGCAAAATGACCTTTTGGGAACTGAGAATAAAAATAAGTAGTAAGAAGTGATCATTTTAAAAAAAAATTTTCAAGATGACCATGTTTGAAGAGGAATGTGAAGTAGACTGGCAACTAATCGGTGAACTCGGCAGTTGGGGCCACATCATCATCAAAGATCCATGACTGATTCATCTTGATGAAAGTCAAATGATCAACATTATCTGTGGACAGCCGGATGCCTTTGTCTTTAATGACTCCTCCAGCTGTGCTGAAGGTCCGCTCAGATACGATGCTAGCTGCTGGGCAGGACAACACCTCTATGGTGTGCCGAGCGAGCTTGGGCCGTTCATCCATTTTGGATAGCCAGAAGTCGACTGGGTTCGGAACATATCCAAAAACATTGGTGTTGAGATGCAGATAGTCGTGCACCATGATCTTAAGCCGGTCTCTGTGTGTTGTATGTGTGCCCTGCATTACATGCATTGGTGAGGTGGTATATAAGGATTGCCAGAGGTCACCTATTAGGCTTCTGCCACAATGCCTGCTGCTGCGGCTACTTGGCATTCTCCTGCTGTCACGTTGCTGATGTTGTTCCATCGTGACATTTGAAGAACATGAAGCAGACGCAACAGATGTCTCCAGTTGATCAATCAGCACGGTCTCCAATTGCTGAATTTTACTCTCTAATTGGGTGGGTGGAAGGAAAGTGCTGAGTTTTGCTTTGTACCGGGGATCGAGGAGGGTGGCCACCTAATAACTGTTGTTCAGTTTGATGGCCTTAATGCGAGGATCATGTTGGAGGAAATGGAGCATCCAAGCACTCATGTGAGAGATGGAGCCTTGATTTCCCAAGCCTCTGGGTCGAGGGGCACTAGCAAACTGATCTTCCTCCTCCGCCTCAAATCCGTGCCAACTTCTTTCCAAAGCAGGGACATCGGTAACGTCGGTGTCCAAGAATACCTCCTCCTCCTCCGCTTCCTCCGGCACAGCTTCAACACATCCCTGATTTGCCTCAGATGCTCTACCCTGAGAGCTGAGGCGCCGCCGTGCACTAGCCCTGGACCCCGAACCACTGCCTAATGAAGACCGATAAAGTTGTGAAACTGTCGGGCCTTCTGCATTCGACAGAGAGAAAGGCTCCGTGTCCGCATCTGTGTCCGTCTCCTCCTCCATCGCTGGTGGAACCTGCTGTTTCAGAGTGTCCAACGATCGTTCCAGAACTAAGATCACCACAATGCTCATGCTGACAAGGGCATTGTCCGCACTGACCATTTTGGTGGCTTCTTTAAAACTGGCAAGGATGGTGAAGAGCTCTTTCACCTGTCTCCACTCTCGGTGGCCAACCCCCCAGGGTCCGCCCGCTGCTTGTCGGCCATGTGTCCTTCATGTGGAATGGCATTGCGCTGCTGCCACAATGCTGGGCATGTGGGGGGTGGAATTCCGCGTGTTGCCACGTCAAAAATGAGACGATTGACGGGGAGGTGAATGACGTTTTGCCAAAGCTGGCGAAGGCAGTTGCGGGCGGGGAAAAAAGTGGGTAGCCTCGGCCTTTTCAGCAGGCGTCAGACCCGGGTAGCGCTTTAAAAATTTCTGGAGACGGGGTTCAGACGTGTCCCAGGAGGGTTGCTCCAGCCTACCGTCTTAAGGGGGCCCGCAGATTTCGACCGATTCGCACCCACCTTGCCGGGACAAGGTTCTTGTCACCCAGCCGGGTGGTCTCGTTGCGAAGAGCCATCCACACGGAAAGGGAACATTTCCCAAAGGGCCAAAAACCCGGCAATGTAATTTTAGGGTTTTGGCTTTGGGATGGGGGTTAAAAATGTTTTTCTGCTCCAAACCCGGTGACAGAGGCGGTGCAAGGGGGTGCTGTTGGGTGCAGGTCAAATGGTGAAGGAGAAGGGGTGGTGGGTCTTGGTGGTGCTGGTGGTATTGGGTGAGGGGGGAGGCTAAGCGGAGGTGATTTTGTCATGGCTGAAAGGCATGGGCAGCTGAGGAAAACTTGGTCGTGGGGGAGGGGGGAGGCAGAGACAGAGAGTGTGACCCCTGGTTGGAGCCCGGGATTTGGGGGGTGGGCATTTTTGGCCAGTGTTCCCTCCTTTAATATGATTGCTGATGTGATGATGTTTTGGGGGTGGTTAAACACTAAGATTCTTCCCTTACTGATGCGTTTACAGCAAAGGGGGCATATGGGGATTGCTGGGTGATCAGAGGGTTTTCTCGAAAAGGCTCGGCTTGAGAGGTCCTGGATCTTTTCGACGGTGATAAGCGAGGGGGGTGTTTCGCTCCATGGCTGGCGGAAAAATTTTTCAGCGGACTTGTGCGACGACCTTCCCTTTTTGAGGCGGACCCGTACTGACCTCCCCATCGTCTTCCTCCGTCCAGTGAGAAGCGCTCGCAAGCAAAATTTTGTGAAAAGACCCATGTTGCATCCGCAATGTGTCATCTTTATCATCTCATCATCATCAACCAGTTGTTCCTGTCCCGACTTCTACATCCTGGAGTGCAAGTCAAGAAAAAAGGGCCCGCAAGACGTTGCCGGGGCCGCCCGGGGTTTTTGCCCATTGACCCGGGTTCCTTCTCCTCCTTGATGGCTCAGCAATTGGGGGTTTAGAGAGACAAAAAACACCCCTTTGGCCTCTTGATTTTTTGAAATACTTTGACCCCCAACGCATTTGTCAATTTAAAAGGGGTTTTAGAAAAATGTACTATCCAAGGATGGGGACACAAAATTTACATTTGGCGCCCTTGCTTATGGTGGGCGGATGCTGCGATGGTGATGACGACATTTGTTGGGCTTGATGGGAGGACGAGGGGGGGAAGATGCGGGGTGCAGGTTGCTTAAAAAAAAAGAAGAAAAAGATTGGCGTTTTTGTTGTTTCTGAATTCACAGGGGGAGACCCCCGGAGCAGGCCTGATGGTCCTGCAAACGACGATCCGCTGGCTTGCGTGTTGGCAGCCTGGAAGGAGCACCTTCTCTCGACTTACCTCCATGTCATACCCCCCTCTTTGTCGTTACCACCTGCATTTCGCTCCATGTTCGGGAAAAATAAAAAATTTAAAAAAAGGGATGGAAGAGTTTTTTCATCTTTATTAAAAGTGGCAAAAAAACAAAATTTCTTAAATCCCTCTAATTTTCCAAAAGCCAACTAGGATTAGAAAAAGAATTTTTTCTAGCAAAAAACCCGTGAAATCGGACTGGGGCAAGAATGTAAGACAAAATCAACGTGTTTTTCCCTTCAGTCCCCGGGGTTTACAATGTCCTGGCAGAAAATTGTAGTTTTTTATCAAAAATATCATACAAGTGCGCTATCTCGCCAAAAATTTAAATTTATCGAGCCAAATAAAACTATTCAAATGTTCAGGAGGAATTGCGTTTTTTTGCGCAATAACCCCGAGAACAGTTCTACAAAATTTCTGTACCCAAAATTTTAAATACACGGTGGCTATTTGAAAAAAAAATTGGCTGCCCCAAAGTGCAATCAGCTATTTCAAGTTATACGGATAAGAAAAGAGGTTTTGCATCAATTAAATACACCAACAGTTCAGAAATTTCTGACCCAAATTTAAGTAAAGGTGGCTATTTAAAAAAAAACTGGGGCGCGCAAAAGTGCAATACAGCTTTTTTAAAAGTTATTGGTAAAAAAAGGGTTTTTGCACAATAAAATCCCCGACGTTACTAGAAAATGTTTTTATCCAAATTTAAGTACAAGGTGGTTTTTGAAAAAAACGGGGGGCTCACCAAAGTGCAATAAGCTATTAAAATTTTGGTAAAAAAGGTGGTTTTGTCCCCAATTAAAAACACCAACATTTATAAAAAATTTATGTATCTAATTTTAAGTAAAATGTTGCTATTTGAAAAAAACTGGGGCGCAGCAAAGTGCTACAGCTATTTAAAAATTTAAAAATGGAAAAAAAAAGTAGTTTTTGCCCAATGTTTACCCGCCGTTACTAAAAAATTTTCTGTACCCAAATTTTTAAGTAAAAGGTGGCTCTTTGAATAAAAACTGGGTCGCACCAAAGGCAAAAGATTTAAAAAGTTTTACAGATAAGAAAGTTGGTTTTTGCCCCAATGAAATACCCCAACAGTTACTAGAAAAAATTTTTGTACCAAATTTAAGTACAAGTGGCTATTTGAAAAAAACTGGCACGCACAAAATAAAAAAAAAAAAATGTTTTTTCAGCTCCCGTACTCCTATACGGCGCACGGAAAATGGGTTTGGAGCGCTGTCCCCCCAAAAAAGCTATAGTAGACCGGAAGGGTAATCCAGCAGACCGTTAAGACGTATTTGTCAAAAAATAAAAAAGTAGTGCTTTTTTGGTTTATTTAAAAATCCGGCTCTCAAAGAGGAAAACATAATGGGGTTGCCACCGCGCGTTTCGGGAGGATCCCCCTTAGTCATGGTTTTTGACAAAGTGGATAGTTTTCCTTTTAAAGGCTTAAATTTGCTGACAAAGGAAACAAGTGTATCTCTATTAAAAACAATTACAAAAATTTGGTGAAAAAAAAAAACAATACAGGAAAATAAACAGAAATTTGGAAAAAAACAGACTCAAAGAAATAATTTTCCCCAAAAAAAAAAAAATATAAAAAAATCAAATTATTATAACCCAAAAGTGAAAGATAATGTCTTGCCTTTTTTTTGGGCATGGGGGGCGCGTATCAAACTTATATCCCCCAAGCCTTTTAAAGTAATTTTTTTGAATCTCCTCCCCTTTTGGGGTTAGTACATTTAATGCATTTCATGGAAAAATTCAAGTTGCCTGCAGGTGTTCGGAAAAAAAGCCCTTTAGACCTGGAGACAGTGGGATCTGCTTTTGAAATTTTAGAGTGCCTAAAATTTCGTTTTTAAACTATTTGGGTCTGACCTACATTTTGAGCTGGGAGGTGGTGCAAATGATAAGATAAAATTCATTTTCGTGGGACAGCAATTAATATAAGTTTTGATTTTTGTTTGTTTTTTGTAGAAGTTGCTGTAAAATCTTTTTTGTTAGCATGTACTTGCAGGTAATACATCTTGCGTGTCCCCAACAATAGGAAACCCTTTTATGATAATAGTGTTGACGATTTTCGTTGGCTATCGAATCGGGCGATAGTCGATAGTGGCCCCATCGATAAGGTTTTTCGATAGTCGATAGTCGCTCTCCG